>RWGY01000675.1:0-55000 GCA_007726485.1 Eragrostis curvula | reverse complement strand
TCAGGTCAAACCATCTAAGGAGAAAGTGCATGTGCTCATGCTGTGATTTGTCACACCCATGACAAATCATGATTAGAGATGACCCTACTGTTTCACACTGCTTGTTAAATAATGAAACACTACCCAACCAACGTCACAAATTTGACTTTGTGTGACAGTAGCTTTTTAAATTCAACCTTTCCACTCTTGTTTCAGGATAGGAAGATTATGCATGTTATGCATGTTTTGAACAAAGCAACAGAACATAGATTACAACAAATTTGTACAACGTATTACCAATAAAACAAATGAAAAGAAACTGCAGAACTATTTGCACCAGATTTAGCAAAGTTGTGAACTGAAATCACCTCCTTCTGCTCAGCTGTACCAGAAGACATGGATGGGATCATCAGGCCAGGAATATAGAGGTGCGGGGAAATTCTGCAGTTGTTTCATTAAATTCTCCTCAAAGTTCCATTGACAATCTGTGACCGATCCTCTGCACACAACAAAACAGCAATCCCCTCAGAGTAAGTGGTTAGTAGCACTCTCAGTTCTATACTACAAATTTGAATGTAGTATAGAACTGAGGATAATCCCTTATCTGGTCCCAATGAACAAGCTGTTTCTCGTAATTAGATAAATCATCTAAAGCACGTGCAGAGGAGGGAAACTGGTAAATGCAAAGCTAAACGAATATGTAGCTGTGTCTAAGATACTTATTTAGTTTTATAGCTTAAACGAGTTATAAACATCCATAGAACATAATTGAATGGAAAAAATAGATCTTGTTTGTGTTCAAATTGTAACTTTTTTGTTTCCGGACAGAGTATTTTCTCAAAGAAGATTTAGAATCCGTCAGCATGTGTAATCCATACAATGTTTTATTGTGCATTTCCTTTTCAGGAAAAAAAAAGAGAAAAAACAGATCATAGTTTATAGCCCCAATTCATCATAATAAAATGCCAGATAAGTGAGTGATATAATACTAAATGCCAGATAAGTGAGTGAATAAAACATTGTTACTGATATTCGGTTGTTGGATGCAGAAGATAACTTGAACCCATAACCCAACTGCAATATCACATGACTAATATGTCAACTATCGATGATTTATAAATAGATGTATAAAATGTCAAGTGGATACCATTAAATATTATTAAATAAAAAGCACTCATGGTTCAGATATGCAAAACTGCAAATCGAGCAAACAAATGTACACGCAACATAGGTTAACTGTTTCTGTGCAAAATTAAGGAGCAATGCTGATCCATGTCTTACTCGGCAAGCTCGGCTCCAGTAGTTGCCGTGCTAGTGCAGGCCTCGGTGGTGTAGCAGCTCATTGAGTTGGAGGCTGCCATGGACCCGGCCGTCCTGGAGATCCGCTGCCAAAGAACCGGTTGTGGATCTCACCCCAATCCCCCGTGGATTCGGCTGCCGTGGATCTTGGCGATGTGGATCTCGCCCCAATCCCTCGTGGATTCGGCTGCCGTGGATGTTGGCGATGTGGATCTCACCCCAAATCCCCCATGGATCCCACCGCCGTCAGCTCGCCGTAGTGGAAGGGATGCAAGGGTGCAGCGTTGTTGAGATCAAGAGGGGATGCAAGGTGACCTCATCCGCGTGTCCCGCGTGGTGTTCTGCTCGCCATCGTCGCTGCGGCTCCGCGCAGCCATATCTGCTTGCCATCTCCTGCAAACTGCCTACATGGTGAAACATTGAGCAATGCATGTAGAAAAGAACAGTAAGCACTCAACGGAACAAAGAATCCTATACATAGTGTACCATTCAAATATGAAAACTTCATGATGTGAGTGGTGGTCATAATTCAGACAATCCCTCACCTGAAAGTGCTTGTGTGTAATCAGAATTGTCAGAAACATCGAATAGGTGCACGGCACCATGTGCGCACGCAAGAAACTGATATAATTTAGGTAATGCCTCATCTAAAGTTACTGTACATAATCAGAATGAAACTCAGAAATATTTAACAGAAAAAAGGAACCGAGCAACTCAGGTCAAACTGAATATTTTAGTAGCTAGAAAAACAATACCAAAAAAATCACTCAACAGGCATCACTACCAAACCACATAAACTTGCGATGATCCATTTAAAATGCATTCATGGGTTAATGAGGAACTTCCACAGGCCTTGTCCATGATTAAATCAAAAATTGGTCCGGTTCTCAAAATGCATTCATGGATTATTCAGGAACTTCCACAGGCTTTGTCCATGATTAAATAGAAAAAATATTGGTCTGGTATCACGATGGCATGTAGTTAAACAGGTACTGACCAATGAACTGCAGTAAAATACTTTTATAGAGAAGAATGGATGAAACATGAGGGGGGCTATGTTCCAAACATGGCAGTAAAAGCATGGTCAAAGATAGCCTGTAATGATTCGAATGATAGGGTTATTATTTCTGTATAATCAATTAGAATTAACTGTCAACCATGTTCTGTGAAGAACACGATCGAAGCAACATAAAGGAACAAGCTTTGCCTAAGATGGCAATACAGGATACACTGGTGCATGGGCAACCAACTCACGGGCACATCTAACTGGATTGATGTCTCCTCTGTCTAACATGACCTAAAGCTGATAAAATAAGCCAGTCCTGTAGTTCGAAGGATTATCTAGCACGGATGGCATGTCAATCATGATCCGTAGCAAATATGAACGAAACAATTCGAGCCCAGAGAAAGGTACAGAAGTTTCAGGAATTCAACCCAAGCTTCCTATCGACACTGATAACTGGGTTCCAACATCTAGATGCTACCACTAGTGTCTCTGATGCTTACATCGGCAATTCGTGGCAACCAAAAACTTTTCGGGGGAGATTAAAGGAGGGGAGTGCGGGACCTGGACAGGATTTGGGCATCGAGATCCTGGTGGATGTTGAAGGTGGATCCGTAGATGGCTTCCGTCCCGAACCTCTTCTTGAACTTGGTCTCCTGCGCGTGCGCATGTGCGTTCCCCAAGCATTAGGGTTCAGCGTTGCCAGAGCAACAGCTCGACGACCTTCCAGTTGACGGGGGAGTCGGCTCGCGCTCGACCTCAGCGGCAGTGTACCGGCGAGTGCCGGGTCCTGTACTCCCGCCTCGGCTGCTTCTTTTGCTCGGGGAAGGAGGAGGATGAGGGCGCGGCGGCGGCGGCGGCGGTGAGGGGCGAGGGAGCCGAGAGCCTGCTTTTTTTTTTTGTAATCACAGGCTGGGGTGGTAATCACAGGGTGGACCCCACCTGTCGGCGCCGGGATTTTTTACCAGGGATGCGACGCACGGCGCACGGGAGTGGACTCACAACACAAATAATAAGGAGTAAAGATATATACATATATATATATATAGTGTGTGTATACCCCGCACGAACCTTATATGTGCCTTGCTACTTATTTATATCCACCGACGGCAGGACTGAAACATCTCTTGCTCAGAATTTTGACAAAACTCTTCCCTATTCACGCGACATATCCAGTATGGTATTAGGAGGCACCGGGACTGCGAGGCTATGTTTGAAAGCATTATGTGCCCGATAGAAAAAATCTGGTCCAACGAGCAGACTGAATTACGCCACATGATTGTTCTGAAATCCAGGAATGGTCTCAGCTCGATGGGATGAAAGGAGTGGTCAGAGTACATGCTCCGTGACCCGGTCGCCGCCGAAGAACATGCCTCTTGACCGCGCCGGCCACATCTGCTGCCTCCCGTTCCCGCACCTGTTCCCGACCCTGTTCGCGGCCACGAAGTGGTGTCTCCAAACTTGCTGACCTCGCAACACGAGACCAAGTTGCTTTGGAGAGACCACGAGGCTTGAAGAGGGATCTGGAGTTCCACCACTAGCAGCCACCAGAACAGAATGTGACACTAGTACCGGTGATGTAGTACCGCGAACGGCGACCATTCGTTTCGCTACTGTACCCTGAGTCCCTGACCGTACCGTATGTAGTTTGCTGGGCACGCGAATCCTTCCATGAACCTTGCGTTTTCCCAGCGCCGGTTTCAATCCATTTCAAGGCTGAAGTTCACACCATAGGCCTCGGATCTGTAAATTCAGGTCAAGGTTCAAATTTCGATGAACTGATTTAAAGTTAGAAGAACGTTCTGGCGACATACATTAGCATCTCCTGACTGTTATGTTAACGTAACCAAGGTGGCTGGAATGCACTTTGTTGCGGCCGCTTACTATTGACTGAGATGAGGCATGCATACAGATGCTCTGCTGTTTTCCTACATCCTGTAAAGAGTATTTCTGAAAACTGCATCATCACCTGTTTTTTTTTTCTGTCAATAGCAATTTTGTGATGATTCAGTAAAAGATACCACTTTTTTCTAACTATGTAGAGTTCAGACAAAATAGTTGCACAGGCATCATTCGTGTAATATATTCAAATTTGCTGGGCAAGTTTTCTAGAAATTTTGAAACAGCTTTGAGAAGAGAGAATGCATGGATACTAGCTGCCTTGGACAATCAATAGCTCTGGAAATAATTTTTTTTGTCAATATCGTAGTATAAAAAACTATAATAAGTAACATAAAAGAAACAAATGAATATACTAAGCTAAGTTTTACTTAACTCCTTTTAAAATCTGAAAATCGACATGAACAACAGGGCTAAGCAAAAAGCGAGTTAATTCAAACCATTCAGTCACGATAAGTAACCATTCAGTGGAAAACATAATAGCCGTTCGTTTATCTAGATCTAATGGTCAAAACTTGTAAGGAACCTAGCTACTCAAAGGTAGTTTATTTGGTGGTCTGGTACAATTAAATGGTGGGCTAGGTACTGAAATAAAGGGATATGTTGAAAATTTCTTTCCGCCATCATCAATTTGAGAGGGTCGATCAGGGATCAGACCTCCGCTCAACGTCTATGACGATGGATGCCCTAAAAAAAAACGTCTATGACGATGGATCGGCAAGACTACCGTGATTACGATGGATCGGCAAGACTGCCATGATACAAACACAGTGCGGCGGGGCACCATGTTGATCGAGCAGGCTGACTGCTGTCGTTGTACTCATCATTGTCCTCAGCAGCCTGGACGTCGTATCTGTTAGAGATATAGTGGTAGATTAGAACTCTAATTAGAGTCCTATTCATAGTCTAAGATTGAGTCATGTAACCCATATATATGCCCCATATGAGGGCTATTATTAATAAAATTCATATTCCTAACATGGTATTAGAGCAAAGGTTTTAGGGTTTAGAATTTTTTCTCTACCGCTGCGCACGCCCCGGGACGAGCGATCTCAACTCGCGGGGCACTATGTAAGAATGGCAAATATAAGACATCTCCACTCACAGACGTGTATTTAAAACGCGTCTCCAAATCATGTTGCAGACGCGGGTTTAGAAAACACGTCTCCAACATGTTTATGTATCCCAGATTAGGAGACTCGTTTGCAGAAAACGCGTCTCCTGCTGCACGGGCGTGTCCATAGCAGACGCGTTGCTGCAGGCGCTTCATCGGGAGAGCTGGGTCGGACCCGAATTTTTCATTGTATGCAGTTAAGAGCTTACCCGTCCGCCGCCGCACACCACTCGTCCTCGCCCACCCACTCCCATCCAAGTCTTGTCCTCACCCTCCCATTCCCCTTTCTCCTCTCGTCTCCTCCCACCAGATTTGGCGATGTCGGCGCCTCTGCCCCGTCGGCCGGCAGCGGCGTTCCCTGCGGGGCAGCTCTCTGTCCGTCCCCGACGAGATCTCTGGTCCTCGCCGCCATCTCCATCGTTCCCGACTCCTCCCTGAGCAGCTCATCGTCCCCGAGCGTCGCCTCCACGGCCTCCGCCCTAGCCATGGGTGCCCAAGGTGGATGTGCATCCTCCACGCCCAGATCCACTGCCTCCACATGGGGGGAAGACGGATCTGCCGCGTTGGGGCGAGCTCATCGGATCCACTGCCTCCACACGGGGGAAGGACGGCAACGGGCGACCTCAGCCCTAGCTTCCTCGTCCGGCGCCGTCCACAAGGGTTGTCGTAGATCGGCCCCGAGCAGGTGCGTGGTGCGCACTTCTCTTTCGCTGCCCTTCTCTTCATCCACTTCGATTTGCCTTAACTGAGCTGGATTTCCTTCACAAGAGGTTAGATCTGAACGAGGTTGAAGCAAATCGGTGGCCAGACGGGCAAAGGAAGTTGACGAGATCAAAGCCTTGGTCGTCCCCGACACCAGCCGCGTGGAGCTCGTCCACGGCCTGCTCTGCGCGCCCACGGCCACACTGGCGGAGCTGACAAACGCGGCCACGCAGACGAAGCTGTGGACGAAGTCGGCGACCCAGTCTGGTATGGTATAGCAAGATGCCTGCCTGCCCTTGGAGCTGCACATGCAGAGAACGACCTCAAATCATGGATTTGATCACATCCGGTAATTGCCTCTGCCAGAGTATTCCTCTCTGTTGAATTGTCTACGTCCATCTCTCTTGTGCATGTGCAGGTCAATAGACAAGTCTAGTTCACATGCTGCAACAAACTCGTGTGCTGATGCCTATTTTGCACTTTCAGTAGTGTGCTGTAGCCCTTTAGTGATTTTGCATTTAGTAATAGATGCCGCTAATTACAACTAGTTTCCTGCTCTGTTTTGATTCAGCTTACGGTACTTCATGTACTGCTACACACTAAGCATTTCATTCAGTAGCTTAAAGCCATTATGAAATTTCTAGTTTACTGCTACACACTAAACTAAAAGATCTGGTTTACTAAATTTACTATGACTGTTTGCTAAAACAGTGAAATGGTTGTTGCAAATGTGCAGTCTGCAGTAGAGCTTACTTTAAGACATGCTACAAAATTTTTCTCATGCAAGTGCAGTCTGCAGTAGAGCTTACTTGGAGACAGGTTACATAATTTTTCAATTTGTGTATATCCGAGACTTGACCAACCCCTCTCACCCTCTCTTCTATTCAATTTGTGTTCCTGCCGGAAAATCCTTTGTGCTTACTGTATAGTAACAAAGAACCTAAGAAAACCAAAAATTGTACTGTATGAAGCCCTTGTGTTGCTTTTCGAAATGACTTGAACATAGCTATTATGCTTCTGTATAATGAAGGAGCATGTAACTTAGAGTGACCTTTTGGAACTATTACACTCCAGAGAAGAGTAGTGGTGAGAATATCTGATATCAAGTATTAAATACTCTGCAGTCTATTCCAAATCCATGCTAGTGAAACAAATGTTCCACATATTAAACATGGAATTCCTATGAGGTTCATGGTGCATATGCATTTCTGTAGTTGACCACAGGTGTTCTTTCTTATATGCTTACTTTGTTTCTTTCAGTTTTCTGGCATAATTTTTAGTGTTATTAGTTCCAAAACTTAGCTATTATCACTCCTCTATTTTCGAGGCTTCTTTTCAGCCATTTGTTCAAGAAAATTAAGTGGTGAGACTGATGACTGCACTCGTTGCCTTTATCAATAAAATGCTTGTTTTCTAAAGCATAGTTCAATGTATTGACTATTTGACTAAGAGAACTTCTCTTTCTTTATTATGCTGCTTATTTGACTTGGGAAAAAAATATACCACAATAATTACTGGACTAGACAATGTTGAATATATTTTGTAACTTTTCTTTTAAAGACATAATCAGACCCTGTTTTTCTTATCATATGAGTCTCTTATCTCTGCAGGTGTTCCAGTTGAGGCCAACGCCTGTAGGTGTTCCATCTAGTAGTTTGTCAGAGTGGTGGAGTGCACAGCTCCAGGGAATTCTTTAAGCAATGCAGTTTGCTTTTCTGAAGTTTGAGCATTTCATAGCTGATCAATTATTCTAACTAATTTTATAGCTCTGTTCTATTCAGTCCTAAGGTGCCATCATGTTATTAGTTGCATCTCAGTAAAGCCTTATGAGCAATCTTGGTAGTTAGTATACAGGTTACAAATTGCAATTAGTGCCAAGACCTACAATGCCTGGTAAAGTAATCACACTGAAAATCAAAATTGATGGTAAAACACACTTGCCATTAGTTCGATCTTGCATTCTTCTTCCATCAAGTTCGGGCTCATAGGTAACAACCAGAGATGAACTTGTTTCTTCTTCCATCTTGCATTCTTTCATTCAGAACCGTATCTCTATTCATGCCGAAATACATAGTTGGACACAACCAAGGATGGTTCCAAAACCAAGACACGACGAGCATTGTGATCGAGATTGTAGTATCCGATGCTTGATGCCGCATAGTCAGTTTTTTAATTCAGCTACTGCCCCGCCTCCACGATGATTTTATCTGAAAATAAAACTAATCTGTCACATGCTGACTGTTGCCATCTGCGCAAAGTCAGAATTCGTGAATGTTGGCTTCTGTGTGTATGCTAACCTGCAGAATCATTTTCTTTCTTTTTATGAATGCAGGCTTTTACTTCAAGACCTGAACTTCCAACACAAAATGGTAATAAGTCTTGATGTTCTAGATTACTTGAAAGGTTAGTTTTTGTTTCACTTCTCATGTTATCCTGTTTGTAAAATCCACAGAGGTAGTTGCTTGCTAACTTGAAGCAATCTGATTATGATTGGCGAAGTACTTATGTATGCAGCAATATAACTTGTCATGTTAGTATTTGAGGTAAACTGTAAGGATGATATCCATGTATGTTCGGTGATCATAAATGTTAGCACATTGTGCTGTTTCAGATTTATCTGCTTACCATTTTGTTTATCAATTTCGATTGAACTGCATGTTTACCATTTCAGATTTATCTGCTCACTAGTTTGTCAGAGTGGTAGAGAGCACAGCTCCATGGAATTCTTTAAGCAGTGCAATTTGTTTCTTTTATTTCATATGTTAAAACAATATAGTTCCATATTCCTATTTTTGTGAATAGTGGTGGTTTGTTTTGTATATCACTCCAATGCATCAAGGCACTGGATTTGTAATGTATACCATAGATAAAACATGTGTATTTGTATTGTATAGAATGGATGAAAATGTGTATTTATGGTGTACATGAGTATATTTCATATCCTGTTTTATTTTTTCTATTTTTTTATTCGTTTTAACTGACGTGTTTTGACTTATACGCGTCTCCAATGACCCCATCATAGCAGACGCCTTTTGGCAAACGCGTCTGCAATGGCCTATTATACCAGACGTGTTTTGCCAAAACGCGTCTGCTATGAGGGGTCATCGGAGACGCGTTTTGTCAAAACGCGTCTGCTATGATGGGGTCATCGGAGACGCGTTTTTCCGCGTCTGCTATTATCCTTCTTCGCAGACGTAAATTTGGAGACGAAATTTTTTTTCGTCTGCTATTGTACTTGACCCGCGTCTCCAAATAAGGATTCTTACATAGTGGGGCGGACTCGTCGTCGTGCAGTTCGTCGCTGCTGTCGCGGCCCCCTTCATCCCGCTGCCAGTGCGTTTCCGTCAATCGCCGCCACCAACACATCGTGAGCCGTGCTGCGTATTGTGTCGCGGTAGTCTGCCTTCTCCGTCTTCAAGCCGCCTTGTTGTCGATTTGTTGCTGCGCTATAGCAAATTCAGGCCGCCATCGCGGTCTCTCTTCTTCAAGTCGTCGTCGCGACATCATGCTGCACGTCGTCGCTCTTGGGGGCATCGATTTCTATTGCTGCTGGAATCCATCTGCCCCTGTATCGTAATACAGCAGTCAAGCAGCGTCATCTTTGGTCAGATTGGCTTGCATCCTGATCCAATCATCAATTTCGGTGGTTGATCTCTGTCGCCGACGTCTGCTCCATCTGCTACCTGCCTGTGTGTTTTCTGGTCGTGTTCGCACGCCGGTCTGCTGCTATTTGAGTCTTTCAGTTGAGGTCCCGTTTATTTACCAGCAGCCTAGCTAGTTTTCTTCACTGATTTTTTGTTTTATCAAGTATCCAGAGAAATTTGCCGAATTTCGTGCTCGTCGTGCTGTTAATGGGCAAGGTCCACCTCCAACTTCAACTGGCTCTATGAATGTTGGAGCTGTCATGTCTGCAGTCATGTATAGTTCTTCTAAACAAACAACTTCTAGTTCACAGCCTGCGGCTCATGGATACTTTTAGCCTTCAGCACCATAATTCTTCTTTGCTATAGTGTCATATGGTATTTGATTTGATTTCTTTTGAGTCCAATTCTCTTTCTCTTCCGCTGCGTCCACATCCAAATCTGTCTTTTATATCATTTGCTATGAGAGTCCACAAATTTCTTGTCATTCAGTCATATATATATATATATTCTCATATTACTCCCACTGCTTGCTGTAGTAGTGGTTTCTCAATTATCCCACTACTTACGATTTGTAGTAGTGGTTTCTCAATTCTCTCACTACTTACGATTTGTAGTAGTGATTTCTCACTTCTCCCACTACTTGCGATTTGCAGTAGTGGTTTCTCAATTCTCCCACTATTTGCAATTTGCAACAGTGGTTTCTCACTTCTCCCACTACTTATTTGTAGGAGTAGTTTCTTTCTCTATTATCTCTTCGGCTTGACTTGATGACTTCTCAAGACTCCTCTGGAAGATGAATTTGAAGACTTAGATTTTGGATGTACCATCTATGTAATATGTTACACTAATGGGCTGCGCCGTTGACGGAGAGAGGGTGGGGGCAAGGTTGCGCCACGCCATCAGGGAGGGGGAGGAGAGGGTCGGGCCGCCGCCGAGCCGTCGGGGAGGGGGAGGAGGGAGGCGGGCTGCCGCCGCCGCGCCATCGGGGAGGTCGTTGCCGTCATCGAGGTGGCACAGATCCAGATCCAGGGATGCACGGCCAGTTGCGACGCCTTCGTCGAGGAAGGAGGCCACGCCCTGCCACTAAGCTCCGCCACCGCGTTGTCGTCGACGATGAGGAGAGGAAGGAGCCGCCGCCGTCGTCGACGAGGAGGAAGAGGAAGGAGCCACCGCCGTCGACTTGGAGGGAGAGGAAGGAGCCACCGCCGTCGGCGA
This sequence comes from Eragrostis curvula, assembly GCA_007726485.1. Classification (NCBI taxonomy): domain Eukaryota; kingdom Viridiplantae; phylum Streptophyta; class Magnoliopsida; order Poales; family Poaceae; genus Eragrostis; species Eragrostis curvula. The sequence continues at coordinate 44,145 of RWGY01000675.1, read as the reverse complement.
GGAGGGAGAGCGGTGGGGAGGGAGCCGTCGCCATCGCGCGCCAGATGGGGAAGGAGAGAAGAGCCGTGCGCCGCCCACCGTCGCTGTCGTCGACGAGGAAGGAGAGGAAGGAGTCATCGCCGTCGCGCCATGGAGGAGAGCTGCGCCGCGCCGGAGCTCCGCCGCGCCTTCTAGCGGCTCGGCTGCCGGACCTTGGAGGAGATCGAGCAACAGTAGGAGAGAAAAAAGAGAGTCGAATGAGAACGGATAGAGTGGCGGCGGTGGCTGGGGAGAATGAGAGTGACGTGCATTATTACGGTTGCGTAGGCATGAGAGGCTTTGGGCCAGCCGGCCGGCCCATTAGTGTAACATATTAACATAATGCTAATTTAAATATAAATAACTCCCATTACATTAACGTAAAGTAAAGTAGCCTAGTGGTTAGGGACAAGCCTCTATTAGGGAGAGGTCACCCGTTCGATCATTTCTGCTGGCCGGACAATTAGTTTTTATTTTCAACAAAAGTAAATCACCTTTTTTTCAGTAATTGGCAAACAAATTATTTAATATACTCTAAAATATTTCTACATGTACTTAGACTACATGTATGTTGTTACATAAGATTAACATGTATGTTGTTACATAAGAGTTTCAAAATTCAATGCTAACATATTGATGAAAAGTTCAATTATTTGCTAAGGATAATCTCCATCTTGTATCTCAAAGGTATTATAAAATTAATTGCAAAAAAGTTTTGGTCAGAAAACTCTAAAAATTGGCATGGCAACGTAGTTTGAGTATATGAGCTTGTCATAAAAATTTCAAATGATTTCACTAAAGTGGGAGTGTACATTATTCACAAATTGATACATCTCTCTTATAGTGTTATACAACTTTTAAGTCCATGGCATTGGCATGGCATGATTTTAGAAAAACATAGAAAAAAGAATCATCGAATTTGGAGTTCGTATGTGGGAGAAATACTACTTACAAATTTTAAGTCCAGATTAAAAAGAGAATTCTGAACTATTCTTGTGTTCTATGGCCTCTTATTTGTAGCGACGGTTGGTGACGTCAACCGTGACTAAAAATTGATTTGTAGCCGCGGTCCGTAATGTGAACCGCGGCTACAAATGCTCCCATTTGTAGCGGCGGTTGATGACGTCAACCACGGCTAAAAATCATTTGTAGCGGTGGTTGGTGACGTCAACCGCCGCTACAAATCAATTTTAGCGGCGGGCCACTTGTACAGTGCCCCGCCATCCACTATAGCAACGGTTGGCTTTCGAAACCGCCGTTACGGGATTTTGAGCACTGTCGCTAAAGGAGGTTTTTGTTGTAGTGTCAACAGAATATCATTTGCCCAGATTGCCGTGAAGATCCACATACAGATACGTGCTGTTCCGTTGCGTTGGCAGACGTGACCGGTGGCTTTAACTAGACGCGAGAAAGCGGCACTCAGACTGATCCTTCATTCAATCTGCGACCGCTTCTGGCCGCTACACTTGTGAGATTTACTAGTATGATCCGGTGCGCTTCGCGCGCCGCTTGTCTAATTCCACGCTTACAAAATTCGTGAAGAAGCAACAGATATTTATGCCGAATATTTTGCCTTTCTTTCATTTTTGTTTACGAAACATAACACATAACAAAAAACGGTAAGAAGCATAGTTTGCAAGCCGAAGTTTATAAAAGTCATATCATTGGAGACATTGATAGCAACATATATATATATCCACTGTGACAAGAATCAAAGCATACCAACTCAGACAATCCATATCCAACAACTTATGCAGAGGTACAAGGTCTGACAATAACATCATCTATTGACAAAAAATGAAGGACACCGACAAAACCTAATCAACTGTCTTCCTTGTCTAGATATTTCCATATAGATTACAACAAACACATATTATAACATTTCACACCAAATATCGAGCATGCCATTAATAAAAATAAATTGGCATATATTTTCTATGTAAGAATATATAACACACAATTTTAAAAATTAGCAAGTCCTTTTTGCAAACACCTTCTGCGATAACAGAGCAAATATTTTCTTAGGCATCAATCCATTGCCTATTAGCAACCTAAGTGTCATGTGATATGGCAATACATGTGCCAAAAGAAGGTATTTTAGCAACATGATACCTTTGTTTCATCATCAGCCTACCTGTTGCCTATTAGATGCATCAACCCTCAGTGTTCACCGAACCTGTGCAAGGCCGTGCAGGTTACCAAGTATAGGCTTAAACCGGCGCAGCAAAAGAAAACATCCAATAGTACAACAAACATCAGCAGTATTGTCCCTGAATTCCACCGACTTTGTACAAATATAACCAAGTATTAGATGCCATGACTTTGGTACAACTAAAGTGAAGACATCAACATAGGAGAAAGCGAAGCATGTAAAATACAAAAATGACAAGGCAACATTTTTTTTTTGTTTCCAAGAATGTAGACAGAGGTGCACATTGCTTACAGATTCTGCACCATCAGTCCATTTTCCTCAGGAAACCACGCATAGCTTGCTGCAAATTAATTGCCTTTCAGCTGGAAGACTATATGAGGCATACAAAATGTAAGGAAAATGTACTAAACCTTGAAGCCAAACCTAAGGATGTTAAAAGGTTCTGTTATCTTTAAAATCTTCATCCTAGAAAACTAACATATAGCTAGTTCAAAGGAACAAAAAAGATTAAACTATATTGTAACCCAAGCATACTGAATATTACAAAAGGCGGCAACGAGAAAAGGCTAATCTTGTAGCACAGAAAGGCAATTGAACAAAAAATAGTATTAATTATAATTCATAGCTCGTGGTATTGCTTCTCACTTCTTTACAGCAACAAATACCGAAGGCTCCCATAGTGATTTACAACATAAAACGTACAATTTTAAAACCTGTTTTTTTTTCTAATCCAGGGCGGAATCTTTGATTTATTAAGGCAGAACAGAAATATATAATGCAAAAGTACGTACTAAAACCTACAATGATTTATCCTGAACTCCAATCTTAATCAGAGAACATATTAACAGAATTCGTCAACCATTGATGAATATATTCTTTAAGATGGGGTCATCTGGAAAACTAACATAATATTTAAATTTTGCATGGACAGTGTACAAAACTGCATTCTCTGTATATTATTGGAACCTACAGCTAATCAGCATGGCTATGTCATCCAAAAAGCTGATATAAACATGGTCCGTGTTCAGGCACAAGCAGGTAACAAATACACATATGCCCAGAAAGAAAAACAGAAAACACTGATTTAAGAGAAACTCTATTCACACCCAGGGAGAGCCACCGCTCACTCGATGAACCTGCTGCACTAATATGTGTATTCAGGTATTGACATATCAAACTAATATGTGTATGCAGTTAACTAACTAAGATGGTTCTTAGTCGGCACAAAGTTTGTATGGAGAGCGGGACGTGCTCTTGCCCAGTGCTAGAGCAGTGAATTTAATTAGCCGTGTTAATAATTTTCTATGTTCACATATCATTGAGAAATAAATAAAGGAATGATGCAATCCTTTGCTAAGAGAAACAAAGATCAGTACATTATTCTCAAAATTTGAACCACTGAATAATCTCAGCAGGGCTCGTATAAAAGCATCGAATGTTTTTATAAGAGCAGTGACACAGTATTGTCAGCTTTAACAAACCCAATCTAGAAAATCAAATAAATGCAAAAATAGATAAATCTAAGAGTAACATACCCTTCTCTCTTCTTGAACCTACGTGCTCTTGCCTGCTGGGCTGGGCGTACTCAATCCTCTACTGTGTCCCGTGAACATGGGCAGAGAAATGATCTTCAAGCTAATTCATTGTCAAAATTTTTTTCTAAAAGGTAGTAAGCCAGAGAAACATGTACAGAACAACCTCAGAGCATTAAAGACACCAATAGTACGTACATTTAGAAGGCATAGAGAAAGAGGGGAAAAAACAAAGAAATGATAATATAATAATTAAAGGACAGCGGAGTTGATTTACCATGAAAAAACCCCAACTCTCCTAACATGACAATTCACGAGACATGGATCACAGACCTAAATAAACTGAACTGAAAAATTAAGGTGCTACCTAAAGGCAGTGACAACTCATCATGCCAAGGAGAGCAAGCAATGCAGTAATTTACTAATACATTGCAACTCCAAAAGTTAATAAATAAATTATCAAAGAGAACAGAAGGGAGGTGGACATACAGAGAGGTTGAGGTTCATGAACGCTGCTGTTGAGCATGGGAGGAAATCCTGCCAATTTGATGGCAGCAACATCATTTACCTGCATGCACAACCATATGCGGTGAATAATCAATTTAGAACTAAGTTATTTGCAACCGATGCTCAAAGGAAATTCAGTTTCAAAGTAACTCAATGGAAAAATTCATTGACTGCACATATCCACGACTCATAACCAGTTTTAAAGCTTCAATATAACCACATTGCTTAATAGATGCTGCTCATCTGAGCACTCGCTACTTTATTTATTGTTTTACTTCCTGATTGCCCACCTTGGTCCTACCCAAGACAAAGGACAAAAAAAAATTGCCGTGCTAGTGGATAAATTTGTACCAACCTATAGCTAAAAATTTGCAGATGTATCGGAGAAACAAGCAATTTCTTTGATCCGGAGAGGATCCATGAAGGAAATGATGTTGCATGCCAGCAGGTCCGCAAAACAAAAACCTGAAACTATAAACTATGGATAGAGTTGAAGTGAAGGCTTACCGTCAAATTCAGTACCTCGTCCCTCCTAATTGGGCAAAGTAACCAAGGCGTCTAATTGAGATTAAAAAAATGGCCTCAGCAACATGCTTACCTGAACTCATTTTACTGGTAGATGTGGACAGTAGCCCTAAACCTAGTACTTTATAATAGCTCAAAGTTGAAGGTCAGCCTTAGAATATAACGAAATCAGTTGGTACCTCTCCCAATATTTGACCTATCAGATTCACCCTCTATAAAGTCATCTCTTTCAACAAACAAAAAAAACACCTTGTCAGAATCTTTGTTATCAGCCATGAACCAGAGGACAAAAGAAACTGAACTGTAAATATACATATAATAAAATTTGGTAGGATTGCCTCAAAGTATGCCTTATGAGAATGAATGCACCTCTACCTGCTCCACAGACTCAATGAACTAATATGGGGAATGGCTAACCCACTGTATGACTCAAGAACAGTGGTAAGGTATGAAATAACTTTGGTAAGCATGTGAAAGCAGAAGTAATATTAACAACTGGACATATTTAAATGCTTCCTTGGTATGGCGGAGGGGGCATATTATCGAATCTCAAACAAATTGGCTTTCTGAAGAGCAGCAGCATAGCAAACACCATTCACAAATCATAGCGATGTTGCAGAGCAAGCAAAGATCATCCTCTTTTTTTCTTTTGCACCGGAGTCGAGATCCATAAATGATATAAAAGGAAATAGAACATTGTAGAAGAGCTTAGAGAGGATGGGATCATATATTTTCTTCTCTAGGGTAATGGTAAAGTAACGAATGCAGCTGAATGAACTACTTTATTTCTTAAATACACTTTTGTATGAAAAAACATTGGCGATGTCTATGTAACCAAGAAATGTCTCATTTTTCTAAGCTCATTTACATGGGGCACTGCATCCCTGAAACTCGTCCTTGCCTACAACAGATCACACAATGGATAAGTTATAGAAACATAAAAAATACTAACCAAACAAGATTGGTACACAAAATATTTGTTTTTCTAGCCTTAGCATTCATGTTAGTAGCAAAGTTCATCAGATCAGACAAGGGAAACTATCGATTGCCTGATGCTACTATAACCAAACAGACTTATTCAAACGTTCTGTTCGAAGGATATAAAACAGCTGCTTGAATAAACTCTAGTCCCCCACCTTACAAACATGCCAACGAATGCATGTTGGAAACATGGTCTTTTGCCTAATGCTACTGACGTTCAGAAAACGTTGAACGCCTCTGAAGGGGTACAAAGAATATATATTTATTTCATAAGACAAGACAAATCATTCCCTGCACTTTGCATCAAGTAAAAGCAAGTTGGGAACAAATATTTCATATCACAGCAAAGGAATTCAATTAGCCTTTCCTTCAAGGATTTTTTCTACGGAGATCCCTAAACCCCAAATCAACAAAAATCAGTGGCAAAACCACACAAATTGAGGGTACACCTTTGTTCGAGCATGGGAACTACTGCCCTAACACACAATAGTCCTTCTCAAATGCAAAAGGAGACAATAGTTAGAAAGTAAGAAGATAAATCAGAAGAAAAATTACCTACCAATCTGAAAACCTTACTTTCTCAATATTTTTTTTGCCATCTCTCCAGCAGCTAGCCTCTTTCTTCAATTACCAATATGATGTAAACCATGATTCTAGAATCAAATTCCTTAGCCTGACGTTGGAACCCAAACGCGCCCCCCCCCCCCCCCCCCCCCAAAAAAAAAAACGAATTCGTCAATCAAAAATCCAGATAAATACAACAAGATCAAGATCTGAAAAAAAAAAAAAAACAAAGGTGAAGAGGAAGCTTACAGGGCAGGGGGAGGCATTGTGACCTTTGCTTCCATGGCAGCGGGGCTGCACCCTGTGTGGAAGACGGAGGAGGCTGCCGCTGCGCCTGGCCGAACCAGTGAGGGAGTCGCCGCTGACTTGGGTCCACATGCCGCCGGATCGAATCGCCGCTGAGGTGGAGGAGACATGCAGGAGGAGGCCGCCGCCGCCGCCCCTAGGTGAAAGAGGGAGGGGATGCCGACGACCCTGCCCGCACGAGTGACGGGGACAGCCGTCGCGTAGCTGGCCGCAGGGAAGGGAGGAGAGGAGGCCCAGCAGCGGTGGAGAAGCTCGACGGTGACCGGCGGCCGGCGGCGCAGCTAGGGTTTGCGCTGGCCAGAAAAGGAATGCAAAACCCTCGCCCAACAACTGAACCCAAAAGAAGCTCGCAACCAAAAAGGAAAAAAAGCACGATGACCACTGACCGCGACGCATTGTGAAAATATGGCATGCCCCACAGGAACCATTTATATACCTTGCTAATTATTGGCAACCCCAGGCCGCCAAACTGAAGCATTTCCACCTCAGAATTTTGAGTGAGAAAAAAATTCCCTACTCTCATGGATGGGGAGAGACATCATTCTCACACTGACGTATCTAGCTAGTATGGAATTAGGAGGCACCGGGACTTAGAGATGATGCTTGAAAACATTCAGGTGCTGGTAGAAACAGTCTGGTCGACGTAGCGCTAACGTGTTGGACAGTCCGCAGAGCAAAACATGCCTTTAGACCGAGCCGGCCACATCTGCTGCATTCCAACCTGGTTCGCGGTCACGCCCGCGGTCTCCTAGACCACCGGTCAGCCGCGACATGCGACGACCCCGTGCCGCAACATGTTACTAACGGATTGTTTTGTAAGTTCGTATCAATGAAATGTAATGTGGTCTTCAGCTCTTAGTAGTGCTATGATCTGATGAGAGTTCCTATCCACTTTGTTTCTCAACGTCAATCTGTTTCAAAAATAAAATGAAATCTCACTTCGTTTGAAAATAAAAGGAAATTCAGCGTCAATACAATATCATTTGCCCAGACTGCCGTGAAGATCCACATACAGATACGTGCTGTTCCGTTGCTTTGGCAGAGATGACTGGTGGCTTTAACTAGAAGCGAGAAAGCAGCACTCGGACGGATCCTTCATTCAATCTGCGACCGCTTCTGGCCGCTACACTTGTGAGATTTATGGTGCACAGACAAAGAGAGACAAAGAGAGAGCTCATGTCCATGCACTAGGTATGCAGTATGGAATTAGGAGGCACTGGGAATCAGAGGCGATGCCTTAAAGTATTATGTGTTAAGTGGGAACAATCTGGTCCAGCGACCCGAGCGAGGTGCGCCACACTTGGGTGATGCCCTCCAGGGACGCAGGAGCCAGCAGTGTTCGGAGTCTACGACTACAACACCGACCATGTACCCACGAATTGGAGTACGGGTGTGCCCGCGCAGATGAGAACCTGTCTAGGCACGGCTAACTTTGAGTGGCCAGCGGCAGATGCGGCCACCTGAAGCCGGCACCTGTTCCGGACCCTGTTCGCTGTGCACGAGAGCGAGCTCCATTGAAGAGGCACAGCAGCCGCGCTCGATCAAGGACAGGCGATGTACGGCACCGGTGGTCGGGGTTGGCGTTTGGAGCATAACGTTCCTGTATACCTCTATACTTGGCAGTGCTGAGCTCGCACATGTGTCCATGTCGTTTCCAAGCGCCGCCGGTTTCGACCGCCACAAGTTGCTAAATTTTTTTTTCAATGGAACAAGTTGCTTAATTTGTGCTTCCATTCCCCAAAACATAGATTTGAGTCCAAGGATCAAATTTCGACGCACAAGAGTTCAAGCCAAAGAAGGTCCCGACGGGGCATATTACACATAAAGCTGCTCTTCTTACCATCTCCTGAACGTTAGGTTAACATAACCTAGGTGGCCGCAATGCACTTCATTGCACTTACTTGTCAACTGGGACGAGGCATACAGATAACTGAGATGATGCTATTTTGCTACTATAAGGATATTGATCCGTGAGGGATTAGAGCACTAACGGGCCTAGGATTTATGGTGGTAGCCATTTCCGGAGTCACAATTTTACATCACCTAACCATGATCGCTGCCACCCCTCTCCCTCCAACGAAACCTAGCCGTGCTGCTGGTGCTAGCACATGTGTGGATACCGCGAGGAGAGGCGCCGACATGGGGCTGACCGGCTAGACGAGGTGGAGAAGGTTGTTGCGATCATCTACTTCATCAACATCAACGTGCAACCATGTTGGACCGAGCTACTCAAACAACGCTAACGCTCCGCATGAGCGTCTATTGGTAACGATCCATCATACCCCTCTCGCTTGGTATTCCTGGTTGAACGCGGTAGATAAAATTGTCTTATCTAGCTGTCGGACAGCTGTCAAGTGCGAGCTTGTAGCTGCCACGTGCACGTGCCACATCGCGGAGCTGCCATAGTGCTTGCGTTGTGCTGCCGAGATCGTCCTGTTGAACAACCTTATAGTCATGGAAGCTGCATTGCTCTGCGGGGAAAGCACGTGGCTGCCCTACGCCAGGCTGCCAGGTTGCTTGCTGTCAGGCTCCAGCTCGCCTGTGCCCACACCAGAGCGAGCATGCTGCCACGCGTGTGCTCAAGCCCACGCCAAGTCGTAGCCGCCACGCCCAAACTCGCGCTCCCACCAGAGCTTGCCAGACGCCACGCGTGTGCTCCCACCTCACCATACCGCCGCCGCACCCACGCCAGAGCCCGAGCTTGCCACGCACTCGCACGCTGAACCCACCTGACACTGCCTTGACAGGAGGAGAAGCGGCAAGGCTACCTGATTCATCGGGATAACACAATCATTTAGCATTTTACTGACGGGTGGGCCAGTCCCTTTTAGATGGATTCTCAAATGGAGCTAACGGGGATGATGGTACATAGGTTAGGTATGGGGAAAATTGAAATAGTGGTAAATTTTCTCTCTAAAAAATGTAATGTGCATGTACATCGACAAATGGAGGGATGATCTCTTTCCGCCACATAAACCTTATTACTAGAAGACAAGCCTCTCATTTATGAGTGTGCCCATTACACCTTCTTGAGGCAGTAGAGTTTTGGGGAAATGCAATCCCGAAGGCAATCACCCAGAAAAGGCACCTTCCCCAGACCATTTGATTTTTGTTCTAAGATTCTTGCAAGTGGGCTCCATGTTTGCATGAGGGAATGAGTGGCCGTTGATCCATAAGATGAATGGTGGAGGGAGTGCCTTCCCGGGAAGGCAGGGTTGGAATTTTCACTCTCAGAGTTTGGCCTGTTTGTATGGTTCCACATGGGCCTTATTAAAAGAGAAAGTCTGAATCCCCAACAGATCTCTAATACTATTAGTTTTTTCATCAATAAAGGCTCGGCACTCGAAAGCATCATTTTAATAAAGCAATTTTTAGTGTGTCGTTAATATTTAGGGCTTGTGTCGCCTACTCGCGAAGCTAGAAAACCATGTTTCCAAAAAACATAAGGCAAACATGTGGTAAATTGGTATCTCAAAGTTCCAAATCTGTAACCATGATTCTTATAGTGAATATGGATTTTAACTTGTAAATTGGTAACTCAGAGGCCTATATATATGCCTGGTTTATTGGCAACCCCAGACCGAGATGTTGACCGAAACTTGTTTGGATGCTAAGTGACTAAGGCCCTGTTTGGATCCTTTAACCGGCCAATTTTAGCCAACTAAAATATTAGCCCGCTAATTTCTTAGCCAACTAATTTTAGGAGGTACTTGTTTGGATCCCTGACTAATGTCTCTGGCTTTTGTACTTTTCTTGCCTTTTTTACATGTTTCTTGCCTTTTTTATATGTTTAGTCGATTTTAGTAGCTTTGAGGTGACTAGGGGCTAAAAGTTTTGGAGATTATAGGAGGTCATGTTTCGATGCAAAGTGACTAAAATTAGCTAGCTAAAAAATTAGGAGGTGGATCGAAACAGGGCCTAAAATTGTCCAGCTAAAAGTTTAGGAGGTGGATCCAAATAAGGCTAAGAATTACATGAAATTTTCTGAAGGTGAAGCCATGCCACCACCTCCTTTAAGTATCTTTATCAATATTTAAGTACCTTTTCATTGGTATCTTTAATTGTGGAACCTTAGATTTAAGACGTACAATGACTCCTATGCGTGACGCCGTTTGTCTTTCATTGAAGGGCGTCAAGAGACCACGTCCGTCGGCGACCATTGGTGGATCATCGTTCTGCCTCCCTCTGGTTGCCGGTGACGTTCGGCGGCTGCAGAGCTCATGGCGGTGCTGTCAATTGGAGTTGTATGTAACGAGATGATCGGGGTGAGAGAATGGAACGAAGCTATTGCTGCGTGTGGTCGGTGATGGATGTAGACGCGTTTATGTTGAACAGGTTGGAAATAAGATTATTAACCCTGTATCATGTTCACTGATTACTATTGTTGGAGCGGCAAGCTGCTACCTACCGTCTCATGAAATCAGGTCTACGTACCTAATTGCTGCCCACGAGTTTACTGCTCGAGGCATTTGCAGGTACGGAGTGGTTAACGCTAAACAAGCACCCATGAGTTTTGGCACTGCGAAATTTCCTTGTCTCATCTTATCAGGTCAAAGCGTGGAACTTGGGTAAGCCATAGCTGAGACGATGTCCAAGGAAAGCACTGAGGTGTTTCGTTACAGGAAAAGTTTGCCTCTATGAATGATGTATCCACATATATATATGATGTTTTATTTAACTGCTGTTTTGTTAACCCTGCATCTATATATTAGCTCGGTTCCTATTTTATTTTCGAAGATATGTAATCCTGTGTGATCGATTCCAACTACTTGCATACATGAATGATAGTCGCGAAAAATCAAATATTAGGCATGAACGATAATTGCTTCTACAGAGCAAGTTCGCGCCCCGTAGGAACGAGAAGCACCATAAATTTTGGTTGGAATATCGAATATTTCGGTGCGTCCAACTTCGACCTCCAGCAAGAGGTGATGTGGTTACGTGCTGTTTGTTGTTGGTTCAGGCCCATGCCTTAGTTCTTAAAAAAGAAAAAGGAAGAAAACAAAGGTCTTCCTTATTGAAATTGCAATAAAACAAGGGATTTTTGTCTGTAGGACACTCAAAAAACATGGTTTTGTCTGTGGGACATCGTTCTTTTATAATTTGTCTCTCGGATATTGCGAAATTTTGGTTTTGTTTGTAAGACACTATAGCAAGTGAAGTGACTATTTTAAAAACTTTTATCTCAATGCATAAAATAGATTTTAACTTGAAATTTGGCACATATATACATTGTTGCATTTTCGGCCCATGTGATTTTTTCTTGATTTTTCACCGATTATTTGCATGGTTTGATTTTGAAAATAAATAATTTTTTAGCTAAAAATTTATGCAAACAATCAACGACAAGTACGAAAAAAACAACATGTATAGGAAATATAGTAACGTATCTTTGTGCTAAATTTCAAGTTATAATATATTTTGTGCATGGAGATAAAAAAATTGAAAATTGTCACTTCTCCTGCTATAGTGTCCTGTAGACAAAAACCACAATTTCTTAGTGTCTGGGAGGCAAATAGGAAAGTAACGGTGTCCCACAGACAAAACCATGTTTTTGGAATGTCCCACAGACAAAATTCCCATAAAACAATGGTCTGGTGGTGCACTTGTGAGATTAATGATCCACACCCCACAAGAACCCTATATATGCCTGCCTTATTTGCAACCTCAGACCGAGAAGTTGAATAAAATTGTCACAGACAAGGAGACAAAACATACACACACACACTGGCGTATGCAGTCTGGAGTCTGGAGGCGTCGGGGATCAAAGGCGATGCCTTAAAGCATTGTGTGCCAGGTGGAAACATTCTGGTCCAGGGACCAACGCAAAATGCGCCACATCCAATTCATGACCTCCTGGAACGCTGGCAGCACGGGCTGACAAGACTGACTGGTGGTACAGCAGAACACGACCTTGGACCACGGCTGCATAGGGTGCGGTCTCCAGATCCGGATGCCAGATCCTGGGCGACACGAGTTCAAGCTGCATTGGAGAGACTCCAGGCGCCCTCGAGCAACATGGTCACCTAGTTAGTACGTATTTTCCTTCTCTGCGAATCGTAGTTGGTACGAAACTGAATAAGGTACTAAGGTGTCATTCGTTTATATGTGTTAACAAGTACAATTCATACAACACTGTGTTGCAGGAATCGGAATGCGGAAATGGCTTGCACATGTCATACAAGGGGCGGCGAGAGTCTCTACAGGACACTCCTAATGACCAAATTCAGTGAACTAAGAAAAAAAATTACAGCTATGGAGGAAAAATTTAGTTTATGCAACAATTATGTACATGATGCGGCACTTTTTGGTTGACTTAATGTGATGTGGATAAGTGCTTCAGTTGCCGCGCATGGATTTCTTTCCTGATGTTTCCTGTTTCGAGCTTATTAGACCACTTAATGTGATGTGGATAAGTTTGTAAGAGGTCGTCAGCCGGATTTTTCAGACCTCTGCCGTTTGAATTCAAGTTGAATTCGGTTCAGCTCAAATTCAAATGTCCGAGTTCTTTTGTCTTTGGTCTTATACAATGCGAGTCCCTTATATTAACAAGCGAAGGCGTGCTCCAGCGGTAGAGCTGTCTGCTGCCTCTTAGAAGACGCGAGTTCGACGTACAGTCAGAGCAACATTTGGTTTTCTTTTTTTTTTCACTGCTGGATAACGCCTGCAGCTGCCAGACCGAGGAAGTCGCCGTCTTCATCAACTCACGGCCGCGAATATTTTTTTCCGGTCGCGAATTTTTCTGTGACCTCGTCCCATTGATTTTCGTCGAGACCTCGTCTTGCGTGCTCGCAGCTGCCTCAAGAAGTTGCCGCCATCCATGATGCCGTCAATGTCATCTTCATCCCGCCGCCGTCGTGGCTCCGTCAAGGTTATCGTCACGGCCGCCCCATCTTCAATCACTGCCGCGCCTCTGTCACAGGCTACCATCGCGGCCCGCCAGCCCCTATTCTCCTCTTTCGCCGTCGCGGCCTCTCATCGTCGTCGCCCTCGGATCCGACTCGCCGTCGGCGGATTGAGCTACCCATCGCCAAAACTCGTTGCGTCTCTCGTCAATCTGCCCGCCGCGGCATCGTGGTCTGAGGTCTAACTTCAACCAGATCGATTCCTCGTTGGCATCCCTTCGCGGTCGCCGTTGCGCTGCTCATCGTACTTGGTCGTTTTGCCAGAGTCGTCTATCAAGAAATTTCATGCCTATCTGCAGCTTATTTCGACTCCGACTCAACCTAACAGCGTTCCTCCCGTCTCAAGTACGTAGATTTCCATCTGCCTCACGTACGTCTTCTTTTTCTCTTCTAATTACATAATAATATGGAGACAACCATAAATCTTGGTTTCATAGTCCCCACAATCGATTTCCTTGCACCTCCTGATCCTAGACTAGGCCGTGAGTCTCGAGAACGAGACCGCCGCTATGGCCACAATTGAGATGAGCGAAAAGTCACTGCGTAGTGAACTCAGGTCGCGGGGTCATTGCCTGTGGGACAGAGATTTGCTTGTCGCCGAAACTGCAAGGACGCGCGATCGTGTGCTGCTCTGTGATGGCACCTTCAACGACCTGTTCTCCGGTGACCTTCTAGACCTACTGGTAAGTCTGCACACCCCATCAATACGCACGCATTACGCCGGTCAATACACACATGGCCTTAAGCCGAATTGCATGCATGAGCCGAGTCCTAGACTTTGATGCAGATGATGTGAATTGTGAAGATTGATGCATCTGCGAAGATAAGCAATAAAAAGAAATCCACAGCATGTGCCAGTTTTCGTTTTCATATTTGATCTTTTTTTTTGGTTGTTGTTTTACGGCTATCGCTCTCCGTTGATGATAAAAAATTATTTTTTGATGTTTAAAATTCATCAAAATTTGTGTAGTTACAGGTTGACATGTGCAGAATATGATGGTTGAAATTACAATTCAAAATCATACCACTAATTATGAATTAGATTTTAGCTAAAATAGTTAGTCATTAAGCATTGTTTGGATTACTTAAAATACTTCAGGATTTGATAAATCCTTAGGGTTTTTACAAGAATGCTATATTCATTTATAGAACAAAGTAAAAATATTATATTCATGAGACAAACATTTAGGTACTTAGAATAAAGAAGTTATATTATCACTCCCGTTGTAACGCACGGGCAAGATGCTAGTATGGATTAATAAGTTTCAGGTTTTGCTCAACTCGACACAGTATATATAGTCAGTGTAAATTTGAGTCTAGTATCAAAGAGGAAAGGAGGGGAAATCTCACTTTCGTATTTGTTTTAAAATTTATAAACAATGTGATGTATGCGTAATGTACACAGTGGGATGAGGCAGACTGCAAAGGAACAACAATATTGTACAGTGTGCATGGGAAAATCCAGAAACTGGCTTGGTGAAGTGGACAGTAGTTGCCGGCAGGGCTGCTGCTAGCAGAGGCAGCCGTGCCCCAATAGAGACCATGAACCATATAACTGCAGTATGATTCACTCATTCAGTGGAATAGGTTGTGTGCATAAATGTGATGTAGAGAAGAGATTCAAATGTACAATAAAAAAGAATAAATATTAAACTTTTCGATTATAATATGCATATTTCAAATTAAGTTGTACCAGTAGGCATACAATTGGTTGCAAGTCCAAAAACTACACATCAAAATCTAGCGTTGGCTGGTACTATTACTGAACAATCCTTCAAAAAGAGAACAAACTTCACAAAATTTGTTACTTATGCGATGGCCTCACTTGACTATTTTCAGTCACAAAGATATTAGATGGTTATACACTATTGTTAAAATTCTCTAAGTATGCTCAGAGGATTCAAGTTTCTGAAGCAGAGAAGGGCCTTATTTGATCTGGCATTGCCGCATGTAGATTGTTACCTACTGTGAGAAAACAATGAATTGAAATTTTTACTTCAATTTATCGATCTAGGATCAATTCATATACAATGATCAAGTATCGTTCCTTTCAAGTCCTCTTGGCCAGTTTCATCACGTTGTGCCTATCACCAAGTCATGAGGAAGAATAACTATTTAGCAAAGGAAATTGCTACAGAGATGCAACTGAAAAAAAAAACACTTTAGGTTATAATAAAATATTGCAAAAAAATAAAGGATAAGTGACATTTGAATTAAGAGGGGGGAAATAATACATTAAAATGTCATCCTTTTTGTGTCGATTTTCGAATGATGGCAAAAAGGAATTCTAAATTTTAATTTAGCATTTTCAATCTCAGAAAGCAAGACACTAAGGTTGATGATTGGTATAGAGTGTTAACAACTAAAGTGAGAGAACATGATGATTGATATCTTTTGAGCTATTTGCCCTGGCCATGACACTAAGCAGCGGAATAATGAGCCTCTCAAATCTGTAAAATTTCAAGTTCATAATGCTAACCTGCAGATTCATATAGCAACATATTTACATAATATTGCTATTGGTCATGACGTTAAACTGTTAGGTTCAAAGCTTCTGAGGCATTTCTGAGGCATTTGATTTGGAGGCCGAGTAGAGCATAGATGGAGAGGTGCCCCAAAGCTTCTAGCGTGTGAACTGGTCGAGTCTGCGTGAGCTTTAGCATGGGAGCTTAGAGCAACTCCAGCAGTCTCCCAATAAGTTGCCTCCCAATAACCTCTATTGGGAGGCTCCCAATAGGATTTTCAGGATATTAGGAGGGGCAGCTCCAGCAGTCTCCCAATAAGTTGCCTCCCAATACCTCCTCCTCCTTCCTTCTTCTCTTTTCCTTTCTCACTTGAACAATTGAAACAATACATAATGACATGCAAATATTTCAAATATTCATAGTTCAAACATAAACATGACAAATTCAAATGCAGGTTCAAATTTCAAACTTAAAATTCAAATTTCAATTCAAATTTAAACATGCCGAAATGAGATAAAGGCAATCATGGCTCAACTCGTTGGCCAAGCCTTTGCCACAAGTGCTCAACAAGATCTTCGCGAAGTTGATGGTGCTCCTCCTTGTTGGTGATCTTCTTGTGCACTTCGAGAAATTTCTTGATTTGATCTTCGTTCCTTTGTGGCTACACCTCCGGAACACGTGTGCCCTCCGTCTCATAGATGTAGTCCACATCCTAGCCTCGCTCATCCTCTAAGATCATGTTGTGCATGATGATACACGCTGTCATGATGTACCATAGTGTATGTTGATCCCAGAATCTTGCAGGTCCTCTCACAATTGCCCACCGAGCTTGCAACACACCAAATGCCCTCTCAACCCCTTTTCTAACTGATTCTTGGGTCTTGGCAAAGTGAATTCTCTTGTTCCCGAGAGGCTTAGAGATTGTCTTCACAAATGTTGACCATGAAGGATAGATCCCATCAGCCAAGTAGTATGGCATGTCATATTGATGGCCATTGACCTCATAGTTCACTGGTGGTGCCTTCCCAGCTGCTAACCTTGCAAACAAAGGAGACCTATGTAGAACATTGATGTCATTGCAACTTCCCGGCATTCCAAAGTATGCATGCCAAATCCAAAGATCATTGGATGCCACCGCCTCAAGAATGATGGTAGGATCTCTAGAATGTCCTGTGAACTGACCATGCCATGCTGTTGGACACTTGAGTCACCTCCAATGCATGCAATCGATGCTGCCCAACATCCCTGGAAAGCCAAGATCCTCACCCATCTGCATCAATCTTGCTGTGTCCTCTTCATTTGGAGCTCTCAAGTATTGCTCTCCAAATATCTCAACCACAGATTTCATAAACATTCTCAAGCTCTCAATTATGGTGCTTTCGACCATATACAACCAATCATCAATGAAATCAGCTGAACAACCAGTGCCAAGCATGCGAATTGCCGCTGCCACCTTCTTCAAACAGCTATGGCCAAGCTCACCAGCTGCATTCCTCTTCTGCACAAAGTAGTCACAATGCTCTTCCACTGCACTTGCAATGCGTAGAAACAAACGCTTCGACATCCTAAAGCGACCACGAAAGAAGTTGTGACCATAGATAGGATTCTCACTGAAGTAATCATCCCATAACTTGTCATGGCCGGCTTGACGCTTGCGAGGAACTATCTCTCTTCCAATCACCGAACCACCACGCTTGCGGCTCTTCTTCGTTCCAATGTTGACAAGCATCGCAGCAACCAAGTCCAAATCAGCGTCGTCATCATCATCATCGGACGACGAATCATGGCAAAACCCACTCTCCAACAATGAGTTCATCTGCAGCAATTGAGAATGTTGGAGACATTTCATCGAGCAACTCGTGTGCAGCACAGGAAAGGAAAAGATGAGCTGCAATGCACTCACCTTCGATGGCGGACTGGCGTGCGAGAGTGAAGGCCACGGAGCATGGCGTCACCGTGCAGCTCGGAGCGTGGTGCAGGGGCGCCGTCGCCGAGCGTGGAGCAGGGGCGTCATGGCGGGCTCGCACAGGGGCCGTGGCGTCATGCCGGGCGCGCGCGGGGGCGTCGTCGCGGCTCGCCATCGCGTCGAGTCAGCGCGGAGGGCGCGCGTCGTGGTTGGCCGTCGCGGGCTGGCCGTCGCGTCGTGCCAGCGCGGAGGACTGCGCGTGGCGTGGCGTCGTGGCGATGGCGTCTTGGCGAGCTCGTGCAGTTGGCGTCGCGACGGGCGGCGAGCTCGCGCAGTACGCCGCCGACCTCGACCTTCGCCGCCGGGGAAAAGGACGGGATTTGGACGGGGCGAGGCGCCACCGCGTCCAAATCAGCTTCACCGGGAAGCTCGAGCCATCGGGGGCGACGCGCGGGGCTTCCAGACGATGGCGACGGCCGGGACCGGGCGGATCTGGCGTGCGGCGGCGGGGAAGAGAGACGGCGGGAGGAGCGGGATGGGGAAGAAAGGTTGGCGCGCGCGTGGGGAATAGGTGGGACCCGCCAAAAACTGTATTGGGAGGGGGGGGGGGGGGTAGAGGCTCCCACTATATTGGGAGGGAGAGGCTGTTTTTTGGGAGGGGAGGAAAAGTGGGGAGGGTTATTGGGAGACTGCTGGAGCAAGTTTTCCCTCCCCAAACTCCCAATATGACAGTTTTTTTGCTATTGGGAGGGGGATTGGGAGACTGCTGGAGTTGCTCTTAATGAACAGCACCCCAGACGACCAATGTTTGTGAGCGCGGGACGGGGCAGTAGTGATGACTGGTGGCCTCTGTGCTCTAGGAAGTCCCGACGATTAAGCCACCAGCCAAGAAACGGTCCGCGACATGCATATGTCAGGGCACCGCATTGTGATGTCAGAGTTTGATTGTGTGTCGCCATTGCAAGCGGAAAGACACCATGGTTGTGACACCTGAAACATATGAATCCCAATTGACAAATAACACTCCCAAGCAAAATAAAAGCCATTGTAAAATAAAACATGAATGCCAACTGAAATTAGCTTTACAAAGTCTTGACACTTACCATTGGATATAGCTTGCTGCATAAATGCTGGATTATCAAGGATCAAGTGAATGCTTTGGTGATTAGGCATATCGTCGAACAGGTCATGGGAGAGGCGATCAGTGCCTTGTAGTGTATCGCCAAGGCTGTTAGGTGGGCTCAGGTGTTCAGCAGCAGCCGAGGCCCGTGTGCACAATCCTTCCGCGTTATTCCTTTGCTGAACGCCATACTAAGACCATACTAAGACCTGGGCTGCGCGTGGGGAAGAAGAGAGGACGTGGGTTGCTAATGTCGGGGGAGCAAGAAGAGGGAGGCTGAGCAGGGCGGAGGAGGGCATCAGCAAGCGTGAGCTCGTGTGGGTCGAGCTCCTTGAGTGCGCTGGCCACCACGCAGGTGCTATCACCGACGCCGGCAAGGCGAAGGGAGGAGGCGATCCTCCGATGGTGTCCGATGGGATGAGTCTGGCGGGCAGGCGTTCGCAAGATGGACGAAGATGAGGCGGGTAGTCAAAGTTCAACGACCTGTTCCAACAGCTTTCATGATTCGACACTTCAGGAAGGATCTGGATGCAAACATCGCGAAGGCGAATCTAGCGGTCTTTTTTCCTCTGGATGGATCGGACGGTTGACGTTTTGATGACGACGTGGAGTGGTCTTTTTGCAACAAAACACACGTGTTTTAGAAAAATAAAGATTTGAACCTATGCTGTTCTATATGTAGAATTATTTTATTATTATTTTTTTGCGAGTGAAGAATTATTTTATTACATCTATTGGGTAACTGAGAGAACACTTCAGGTGCTCCCGTGGGTTGCCGTGCTCCGTGCTACCATTCACTGTAGCACAAAAAAATACACATTGGAACATTTCAACAAAAATATGAATGGATAGATCATGTCATCTTCTACCATTCTGCAAATTTTGAGGTGCAACAGATACTTGTGCAAAGTGCAACAAAAAAGTGAAATCAGGCTTGCAATAGTAATGGATGGCGGGTGCAACATGAACAGTACAACCCGCAACTATTCAGTGCATGATTCTCTTTTTTGTTTCTATTTGCACAAATATCCATTGCACTTCAAAATTTACATGATGCTAGACGATTGCATCCTCTATCCATTTATATTTTTGTTGTATTTTTTCGTTGCATATTTTGGATGCTATAGTGTTTGGGAGCACGGGAGCACCACAAGAGGCGGTAGCACGTGAAGTTGTTTTTTTTTTTTTTTTTTTTTTTTTTGAAAGCCGCACGTGAAGTTTTCTCGGGTAACTGAACCTTGAACCCACCTGTTACCAGATGCATAGTACATTCATTTATCCATTATGAAAGGATATAAATGGTGCAGAGTTTGTATTACTGCTAAGTTACATGATGTTATTTCTTCTGCTCTATATATTGTTTTCCGACTGGGCCTCCTGTACATGATCAGTTAATTTGTATTGTGCTGTTTGTCCCGTTCTTCACAGATTTCTAGAATGTGCTAACTGGAGTACTTTTAAAATTTAAGTAAAAAATTTCCGATATGATGCTGAACAGTTTATTGTAAAAGAGAGAACGTTATTGCCAGAAGAATTAATATGCAAATGAAGAAGACACTAGCCAAGAATGCTGGCGTTTAGTCAGTAGACTCTTGCTTGAGTTCTATTAAATATCCAAATGTTTTGTAATGTCAGTCAATGCTGAATTTGTATCTACCATGGTGGTAACTGTATGCTACTTTGAACGAGAATTAGATTTTTAAGATTTCCTCAGTTGTTTGTTCAATGGGGACACACCTTCGCATTTTGTTGCCAGAAATTTGCTTTCTATCATACTGCTAACTGTATCCGTCTATGAAGGTAGAATTCGAACCTCACAGTTGTCTCAGATTCGAAGTACCATACACATGTTCAGTGTGCGATATTGTTCTATGGACACCATTAAGCAAAGAGAACCTGTAATTTTCATCTTCAGATTCTAAGTATTGAGTTGAATGAACTAACTAATTAAGCCAAAAGCCTAAGCTGATAGAAAGGTGAGCAATTCCTATTCACTTATACTCTAACACTCCCTCTCACGTGCAGGCTCCCTCAATTCACTTAGAGTGAGCAACAATTTATTAAATAAATCTCGTTAGCCAGGATTCAAACTTAAGCTCTCTGCCATAATACCATATTGAGTTGCACACACCAATCAACTCACCTAAAAGACAAAGCTGATAGGGAAAGGTAAGCAATTCACTTACAAAAAGGTATACTTGTTTTCTATTTAACATTGCCTCACATAATGCTACAGAGGCACTCTTATTGTCCATTGTGGTATTCAATTTGCTTCAAATTTTACATTCACATTCTACTCTGGGAGGCCCCTTTAGTTCAATCTCAGAATAAAACAGGCTATCAGGAATACTAATTTTCTAAGTGATATTAAGTGTCTAATGCAGGAAAGAATCCCCGGCTCCACGGTAAAACCGTACGTGTCGAGCTAATCGGACGTGGACGCGTGTATTTTACAGTTTTAGTGGTCAATCGGATTGCGACACGTCCGGTTGTGGCCCTGGGAGCTTCGCGTTTTTGGGCCGGCCAGCATTTTGGTGAGTTGCCGGTCACGGGCTGTCATTTGGAAACCCGGAGGTTCTTCGCTGGTCCGCTTCTCTCGCTAACCTGCCTCGCTCGCGTCGCTCCATCTCCGGTCGTGTGTTCCACGCGTTGACGGCGCGCTCGCCGGTTCAGGGTCGACTGCGTCGATTCTCGCAGCACCGACGTTTTTCTCCTCTCTTCCTCGCCTCGGTTGCTCCGGCCTCTACTGTGTTCCCTTCCCCGACGAGAGTTGGTCGCCGCCGCGGTTTCAGGTTTGGGGCTCCTCTCTTTCTTTCTTCCTCTCGTGTGTTTGCTCGGTCCCCGTCTTCCTCCCTCTCTGTGTTCTTCGTCGCGGATCGTCCGCGCTCTGCGACTTTCAGATTTGTTGCTCTTCTTTTCGTTCTTTTCTCTGCAATGTGCTTTGATTTTGTTTTCTCCTTTTCCCCACGCTCTGCTCTTCCTCCCCTACTTCTTCCTGGATCAGTTTATCTTCTTTGTGTGCGCTCATGTGGTTCGGTTCGTCGATGTTCTGCTCCTTGCCTCTGCGGTTGTAAGGATCACGGAGTACCGAGGGGGGGTGAATCGGTAGTCACTTTTCACTTACTTCGGTAAGGGACTTTAGCAACCTAATATCAGGCTAGGTGATGACAAGAAGCAAGCGATGCGCACACACTAGCAAGACTAGCAAAGAGCAACCCTACACAAGCAATTCTACCAAGAGCAAAGCAACCCTAACAATCAAGTCTACTAGCAAGAAGTAAATGCGGAATAGTAAATGCTAGTAAGTAAAGAGATGAGATAGAGATTGCTCATGGATTTTTAGCCCTTGTTATTGGGAGGATGGCGCCTCCCCCTAATCCACGTTGGGTCACTCCCGCCGGAGTCTCGACCCCTTCCTTCGCTCGATGGCGATCCCTTCTAGAGCATTCTTCACCCTCTGAGTGAAGACGCGGGGACGTCCCGCCAGCAACTCCGGATGCTCCTCCGAAGGTAAGAATCCGCACGTGATGCGGTCCAAAGGGCGCTCTCTTCACATAGCTTCTTTCGCACGGGAAGCTTGAAGACCGTGTACAAACTTGCGGTGACTTCCACACTCTTGGCAAGCTCACCACCGACGCCTAACCGGTCTAGGTCTTGCCATAGACCAAGAGTAACAACCCAAGATGACTCTATATGCACACACTAGCCCTAGAGATCAAAGGATGCTCTTGTTACTCTCTCACAAGCACTAAAATCACTCCAAATCCTCAACAAGTGCTCTCTCTTCTTGCTCTTGGCTTTCCTTGGGCAACCTCACCTGTTCCACTGGCCAAGAGACCCTCAAAGGGGTAGGCAACCAACTATTTATAGCCCTCAACTCATAAACTAGCCGTTGCCTCAAAAGCAGTCTTTTTTGCGCAGCCTCCGTATCATACGGTGATCTAGTCACCGTATCATACGGTGACTACATCCTCTTCAGCCTTCCCTGCTGTCTTCACTGATGTCAGAGTAACGGGAAGAATCGCGTTGAGATTAGGGTTGAATCAAAATGAACGGACGTGATTTGATCAAGGATTGAATCAGCGGTCCAGATTGAAATCAGAGTAACAGTCAACCTGGTCATCGTATGATACGGTGATAAGCACCGTATGATACAGTGATCTCATCAAACAGGGCGCAGAGCATCTAGTCACCGTATCATACGGTGACTGGCACCGTATGATACGGTGACAGTAGATTCCTGTCCAGTGAGATCGCCGAGTAAAAATACTCACCGTATGATATGGTGATTAGCGTCTTATGATACAGTGACCAGCAGAAAAGTTGATTTCAAGGAAATTTCTTTCTATGTCCATACATCTCACACAAAAACCAAATAAACACCATGTATGGACTAGAAAGGGAACTCTCAACCACTCCTTTGAAAATAAGCCAATATAGGCTGCACTTAGGCATATATTAATTTTTGAAAACCAAAAAAGATGTAAGCCAATAAGAGCCAAAAGAGAGAAAACCAAAGGAGGGGTATGTATGAGCCTTTGCCAATGACCCGTGCGAGTAGATTTAACCTCGAGGATCATTATGCAATGCTCAATGGGCGTGAAGCTCCGATCCTTTCCTTTAATCACACTTTTATGGGATGTGGTATCATATAGAACATGAAGCTCTTTCCACATAGTGTGATAGCTCCTTTGTGATTTCCTATATGCAATGCATGAAACAAGCATATCATACAAATGCAAGTGAAAGTAAATATGCCATGTGAGATGCAAGCAAATTTAAAGACATTGCATAAAGGAAACCTACTCAAGGTCAAGTTTGAACCTCTCCCAAGCTTACTCACCATGAACCAAACCTTGCCTTGAGTCATACGAGCCACCAACTCAGACATCCCCCATGTTCATGGCTATCTTGAGAAAGTTAGTCCTTGAACTAATTTTTATGTTCTTTTCTTTTTAGTTATTTACACATGCATGGATGCAAACATACTAGTTCACAAAGGAGCTCCTAGCTACCATGCAAGACAAATGCAAGAAAAGAAAACTACCACTACTATGATACAAGGGTACCTCCTTGAAGAGTAGATATGTCGGTGAAGCACTCAAAGCTTGTGGTGGACCTCGATGAATATTCAACTTGGCACTTGGTCCACCACCACCATCCATCTAAGTCCCGGTCTTGCCGGCCCACTCGTACTTCATTGGCCGTTCACGGTCAACAACGCATTTGGGGACCCAAATCTTCCGAATCTTCCGCTTCTTGTCCGGTGGTCCAAGTGCCTTTGCCTTCACCTTGCCCTTCTTGTCCCTAAAGAGCTTGAAGTGTGTGTTCTTATGGAACAAGTTAGCATTAGGTATGGCATTGGAACTCCTCACCTTGGGGCGATTCTTGTAAGTGTGTCCATCTTGACAACACTTCTCACAATAGTAGTCATCCGCCAAGAGAGGAACCACCCAAGATGGGATGGTGTCTTCATTTCCGATGATGTTGATGGTGGCGGGGTAGGAACCAAGGCCTTTGTGTGCGGCGTTGTTGATGAGATTCCTTCCAAGGATTTTCTTGTGATTGGTTCTTCCCCTTGTAAGCCTCTCAAAGCCATACATCACCATCTCCCTCTCCTCCTTGAAATTGTGATATTCCTTCAAAATAGTCTCATCAAGCAAAACATGCTCACGAGAGGGGGTTAGCTCATCACAAGTAATATATGATGAATTTGAAGTAGATGAGCTAGAAGAGGATTTGTTACTCATTTCGAGGTTGAGCACTTGATATGCAACTTCAAGAGCCTCATGCTTTTCATAGAGATTCTCGTAGTCTTCTTCCACAATCTTGTGAGAAGTGGCAAGGTCCTTGAGCTCACCCTCTAGTTGCTCAACTCGGAACACGGCCACTTCATGCTCCTTCTCAAGCCTTGCAATGGTCTTGTCCTTCTTCTTCAACATCTTCCTGGCAAGATCAAGAGCACACATCAATTCCTTGTATGTTGGCCGGTCTTCCTCTTCAAACTCTTCATCTTCGCTTCCACTCTCCTCATCCTCATCATCACTATCAAAATCCATTGCCATCAAGCACATGGGAGGTGGAGGTAGGTCACTTGTGATGTTAGTGAGCACAATCCCGGCAACTTGCTTGCCCTTGTGAGATGTGTCATCACTATCTTTTTCCTTCTCGCTTGACTCATCGTCGGTCACCCAATCTTGTGTCACGAAGCCCCTTCGTGATAGTCTCTTCTTATCTTTGGTCTTCGGATTGTCCTTCTTGACAAATTTCTTCTTCTTCTTGTACTTGACCCTTGGCTCTTCTTCTTCATCATTACTAGACTCTTGTGGCTTCTTCTTAGGCTTCTTGATGGGCTTGGTGCACTCCTTTGCAAAGTGGCCTTTGTCACCACAATTATAGCACACGGAGTCCTTCTTTGACCTTCGATTGAAGAAGTTGCTTCTCTTCATGATGAGTGCGAGTTCGTCGGGGCGAATTTGCAAGTAATCTTCTTCATCAACATCTTCATCACCCTCATCTTCACTTGACTCGAGGACGATCACCTTCTTGTTCTTCTTCTTGCTCGTGCCCTCGGCCGGAAATGCAAGGTTCTTGTTCGGCTTCTCGTCGGGCACGTAGTCGAGGTGGTAGCTCTCGAAGGCGGTGATCTTCCCGATCAACTTGTGTGCTGTGAGGTCTTCGAGTGAGGTGTTGAAGAGGCATGTGATGAGGGAGTCGTACTTTTTCCTCGGTAGAATCCTCAAGATCTTGCGCACAAAGTTGGCATCCTCGATCCTCTCCTTCACCCCGAGTGAGTTGATGTCCTCTACAATCAAGTTCAAGCGAGAATATGCATCATTGATAGATTCACTTGAAGACATAGTAAAGGAGTCATACTTATCTTTGAGCACATAATATCTTTCCTCTTTCACGTCCGAGGAACCCTCATGAGTAACTTGTATTTGTTGCCAAACCTCATGAGCGGTACCCTCGGACTTGATGAGAGCAAAGACATCCTTAGTGATAGCCTCAAACAAAGCATTTTTAGCTTTAGCATTAGCCTTAGTGAGTTTTTCATCGACCGTCCCGTCGTCCGCGACAAGCACAACCAAGTCATTTGTCACACGCCACGTGTCGGGATCGATAGCCTCTAGGTAAGCTTGCATGCGAGCCTTCCAATAGGCATAGTCGGTCCCGTCAAACGTGGGTGGCCCGCTTCCTCCCGGCATCCTTTCTCAAAAGCGGTTAAGCCCTAATTTGAGCACGAGGCTTTGATACCACTTGTAAGGATCACGGAGTACCGAGGGGGGGGGGGGGTGAATCGGTAGTCACTTTTCACTTACTTCGGTAAGGGACTTTAGCAACCTAATATCAGGCTAGGTGATGACAAGAAGCAAGCGATGCGCACACACTAGCAAGACTAGCAAAGAGCAACCCTACACAAGCAATTCTACCAAGAGCAAAGCAACCCTAACAATCAAGTCTACTAGCAAGAAGTAAATGCGGAATAGTAAATGCTAGTAAGTAAAGAGATGAGATAGAGATTGCTCATGGATTTTTAGCCCGTGGTATCGGGAGGATGGTGCCTCCCCCTAATCCACGTTGGGTCACTCCCGTCGGAGTCTCGACCCCTCCCTCCGCTCGATGGAGATCCCTTCTAGAGCATTATTCACCCTCCGAGTGAAGACGCGGGCACGTCCCGCCGGCAACTCCGGATGCTCCTCCGATGGTAAGGATCCGCACGTGATGCGGTCCAAATGGCGCTCTCTTCACGTAGCTTCTTTCACATGGGAAACTTGAAGACCGTGTACAAACTTGTGGTGACTTCCACACTCTTGGCAAGCTCACCACCGACGCCTAACCGATCTAGGTCTTGCCATAGACCAAGAGTAACAACCCAAGATGACTCTCTATGCACACACTAGCCCTAGAGATCAAAGGATGCTCTTGTTACTCTCTCACAAGCACAAGGATCACTCCAAGTCCTCAACAAGTGCTCTCTCTTCTTGCTCTTGGCTTTCCTTGGGCAACCTCACCTGTTCCACTGGCCAAGAGACCCTCAAAGGGGTAGGCAACCAACTATTTATAGCCCTCAACTCATAAACTAGCCGTTGCCTCAAAAGCAGTCTTTTCTGCGCAGCCACCGTATCATACGGTGCTCTAGTCACCGAATCATACGGTGACTACATCCTCTTCAGCCTTCCCTGCTGTCTTCACTGATCTCGCAGTCACCGTATCATACGGTGACTCGCACCGTATCATACGGTGACTACTTCCTTTCCATCTTCAGCAACTTGTCCAAATTGCGCTTCTCCTGGAAACCATACGGTGACACACATTATCATACGGTGACCATCATACGGTGACTCTACCAGTGACTCTCCTTTCACTGGATTTTCCTGTCCATAGTCACCGTATCATACGCTAACTATCACCGTATGATACGGTGACTTCTTCTCTCTGAATCTGCAGAAACTGCCAACTCCCTGGAAACCATACGGTGACCACCGTATCATACGGTGACTATCACCCCTCATCATACGGTGACTCCAGCAGAGATTTCTGTCTTCAGTTCTGCAATTCCTGTAGCCACCGTATCATACGGTGACTAGCACCGTATCATACGGTGACTTCTTCCTGAAGTCCATCTTGATCATCTCCTCGATCCTTGACTTCATCTTCACTCTTCTTGGTTCCTCAAGCTTCTCTTCTACCACCCTAGCCTCTGAGATCCTCACATTGCATCCAATGATCACTACCACTAGTGTGCACTAAGAGAACCAACTCGAACCCTCTTGATAGCCCGGTGTTTCCTATGGACTCAAGCCTACATCTACACCAAGCCAACACCTACATGGTTCTAGCATATCCTTAGCCTTGATCCATCTCCTCAACCGCGACTTCATCAAGCCCAATGTCCCGAGTTGTCGAGGC
The DNA here is from genome assembly GCA_007726485.1 of Eragrostis curvula. NCBI lineage: Eukaryota > Viridiplantae > Streptophyta > Magnoliopsida > Poales > Poaceae > Eragrostis > Eragrostis curvula. The sequence goes on along the minus strand of RWGY01000675.1, from coordinate 16,251 downwards.
AACCAATCATCGAGATATCCAATAGAGAAATGGTTGACGTAGTCCTCCATCATATGTGACCATTGGCAACAACCTACAAAAGAGTTAGTCACATACGACATGATCATCCAATCACCAAAACATTCATACCTTTGGGGTTTCCATACTCCAATGGTCATGAAGCTTACAATCTCCCCCTTTTTGGTGATTGGTGACAACATACATAAAGGGAATGAAAAGAAAAGCGCAAGTATTGATCGAGATGATTGAATGAGATAGAAAGGCTTGACTAGACCGCTCAAATAAAGGATACGGGTGAATGCAAGAGCAAGAGCGTCGTAGTACTCGATCACTAAGAACTATACATCATGTTATAGGATAGATAAAAAGAGAAACATGATGAGTAGAGAAGTGAGGGACATAGCTCAAAAGAGGTATCACCTGCAAAATAGTGTTAGTGCACAAGGGTGATATATATAAGTAGAGGGCAAGTGAGCTATGTCCACCATTCTTGTGATGATATGATAACGAATAATTCCTGCAAAAAGCAAGTTAGTTCACAAATCATCACAAGAATAAGATACATACACAAGGATCAACACATACATCTCAGGCATAACGATACCAGATAGATATACAATACAAGTGCAGTGTATGTAAAAGAAACCAAGTGCATTCTCGATGAGCTAAAACAAGGCAAAGGAAGACCAAGCTCATCGAGAACCACAAACATCCAAAAGAATATACAAAAGGACTCCAAATATCCTGACTAGCCAAAATGCCCGAGAGCTCCTCCTAGGTACAAATACCCTCGATCAAGTCTCACTCCCAACTCCCTCTAGACATTCTCTCCCCTTTGGCACCAAGTACCAAAAAGATCATCGAGGAAGGATATGCTATCCTACGCATCGGGGTCTGGAGGTGGTGCAGTGGCCTCTGAAGTAGAAGAGCTGACTCCCCTTGAAGCTGTGCCTGCCACTGTAGCTGCTGTGCTATCCTGTGAGGGTGCCACTGGTGCTGACCAAGTCCAAGTCCTGGGCATCCCTAGCTCTGGAGTCTGAAGACGTCGAGAGTAGACAATCCGTCCATCCAGATTAAGAACAGGTGCATCTGGATTCTCAGCTACATGCTCCCCTACCTCTGACTCTGAGGATGTGTGTACTGAGGGAGTATGTGACCGAGAAGGAGTCTCACTGATGATCCAAGAAGCACTTCCCAGAGCGGCCTTCTTCTTCTTCAGAGTCCTGAACGCAACAGTAGTAGCTCTAGCTCCAACAATGTCATACCCTGCAGCCACCATGTCTCTTACATCCTCAACAAAGGTCTGACCAGACATGGATGGAGCATCTACAATCTCCTGAGGAATACCCTCTGTAGCCTCTGCAGGGGTGATCTCTGCTGCTCTACCCTCTGAGGTGGTGATCACTGCCTCTGTCATGACTGGCAGAGAGACCACACTGGAAGTAACAGGTGCTGAGGTGACTGGAGACTCAATCCCTGTGAAGTCAAGTGAGCGTACTGGCATAGGAGAAGAGATCCTAGTCACAGAGGTGATGTGCTGAGCTGGAGTCACTGCCGGTGAAGTACTCAGCAAGAAAGCAGATGGTGTCATGAACTGTCCCAGTGAGAAGGCTGGTACTGAAGAAGGTCCTGCCTGAGTGTGACCTGCCATCCCTGACGCTCCAGCAAAGAGGGAACCAAGTGGACTCTGAGCAAACTGTCATGCGGGAGTCATAGGTAGCTGAAAGCATGGTAGTGAACATCCCGGGAGCTGCTGTGACCTGTGGTAGCTGAAGACCCTATGGTGGAACCAGTGATGAACCTAGATGAACCTGTGATATATATATATATATATATATATATATATATATATATATAGTGCTCCTATTTAGCACCTAGGGTGCTAAATAAGTTATTTAGCACACCGACCGACCCGGTCGCACCATGCACCCATCAAACCGCGTAGGCACGCGCCAGCCTGATCCTGATCAAATCTCCGCAACAGTAAATTTTTAATCCCGCACGCACGCGTCCAACTCAAAACCCGTAACCGTTTAACTTTTCCTCCCATAGACACGCTCAAATCTTTATTATACAAACAATTTTATTTTTTCACCTCACTTTCCAAATCTGGAACCGCACAAAGTCATGGAGGCAGTTTCCATATTCTCCTCTGATTCTTCTCTAGAAAGCTGAACCACCTCTCTCTCCGGCGATGTGGCCGACCCAACCCAATCCTCGCTGAGCTCCGGCTGATCCCTGCCAGCGTACTCCCCGTCCCCGTCAGCGATTCTCCTTCCTCACCGTTCCCTACGACGCGACGACCACTGGAGGCGGGGCAACGCCCCTCCTGCTCGATGCAGAGATGATTGAGGCGGGCGGCGTCCTCGATCCGTTTTCAGGCTTCATCCCCATGCGAATTTCACCTGCGAGCAAGCAAGAGTACTTCTTCAACTCCGATTCTCCTGCGGTGAGGATGCATTTCACCTCTGATTCCATTCAGTTTTATTTTCTAGTTGATTCGATTTGTGGATTTTTGACGGAGCAGCGTGTGTGGCAGTGAGTTGGGTGGATCTGGGGCTGGATTCGTGGGTCCAAGGCTCCACCACACCGGTTATGATCTCTCAATTACCCAATCCCTTCGATTTGACATCTTGATATTAATGGATTTGCTTTTTGGCGTTCGATTTCAGTGCTTGTTATGTGCAGATGTTGAAGGTTGCGTTCTCAACATTTGGTTGAACCAAGAGGCTCCTGTTGAGAGATTTCAGAGGTTGGGAGGGATCCAAGCTCCATAGTCCAGGTGATAATTTCAAATCGCCTCATTGCTTCAGATCTGTGACGCACTTGTCAGCCGGTTCCTGCATTCTACCATCCTGAATTTGATTCATGTGCTTTTGTGATTATACCAAGTAATAGTTGTAAATAGCTAGGTCTGGAAAATGGTTGCGATTCATTATTGTTGTGAATATTTAGATTTGTATTTACCGATTTAATTTTTGCGTAATGGTTCATGTAGTAAACCAAGAGTAAATCTGTAGGCAATAGTTTCACCACAACACTTTTTAGTTTCTTATCATGATGTGCTTGGTCATGGATCATGCAATACTTGCTAAATGAAGACTACTTTTTTAATTTTGAAATAATGATTGGTGAAGCAGGTGCATGTGTCTACATTACCTCTCCATATGACCTCCTTGTTTTTTTACAAGCCCTGTTCTCTGCACAATAGGAACTTGAGTGATGGTCGCATGACTAGCATATATTTTGAACTACCTAGTGAAATGTTTTTGTTCTGTTTCTTGATGAGAATATGGGAGATTGTTAGACTCATCCACAACATTTTTATATTCAGCTTTACTACAATTGATGCATCAATTTTTCTAGCGTCCCCTTCTGTTGTGTTGAATTGACATTGGTGTCACAATCAGGCATATAAATGATTTGGCTTAATTTATATTTTACTTTTTTTTTATTAAATTTATGTTTTACTTGTGCATGTCTCTTTCTTGCAATACCATATCCTTGTGTGTTGTCGCTGCCACGGACGTATCCTCCTAATCAGAACATGCTATTTTTAAAACTGTTGTCATCTGTACTTTGCTCCGCGCGTCACCCCCAACCATAGAATATATATTGATGCTAACCATATTATCTACTTCATGTAGTAGTTAAAGTTTTGTTCAGGAGCCATGTGATATTCAATTTGGTGATAATCTAGTCGTAGTTTTACTACAACAATTCTTTTTTAGTTTCTTGGGGTTCTTAGTTATGAAACATCGCAGTACCTGTTGAATGAAAACTCCTTTTCTAATTTTGAAATCATGATTGGTAAATTTTAACGAAGAGTAATCTGTAGGCAGCATGATAATTCAGTCATAGTTTCTCTAAAACATTTTTTTTAGTTTCTTATCTTGGGGTTCTTAGTTATGCAACATTGCAATACCTTCTGAATAAACACTTCTTTTTTTATTTTTGAAATAATGATTGGTGAATCTTAACGAGCTGCTGACAATGAAGTAGCTGCATGTGACTGCATTACCTCTCCATTTGATATCTTTGTTATTTTAGAGCCTTGTTCTCAGCACACTAGGTCGTATGACCATAGCATATTAGAAGTATCACGACGAGAAGTCGAATCATGTAATATTTCTGGATGGAAGCTTGCAAGATGCTACATTTTTTTTTGTTTCTTATCATGTGGTTCTTAGTTATGCAACATTGCAACCTGCTGAATGAAGACTTCTTTTTAATTTGGAAATAATGATTGGTGAATTTAGCGAAGAGTATTACTGTAGGTATCATATTAAACTCGCTCTTGATTTCTCTTGATTACAGATTATTTTTTTACAAAAATATTACTATGTGTTCATCTGTTGTGCAATAAACTCATGCGCACTTGGTTCTTACTGACTCTATACTAGGCCTTTATATTCTTGTTGAAACTTTGATTTTTTTTTCCGTAGCTGCAAATTCTAGTTTTTTTATATCATCTTTGTTTTCCGTTTTTCAGGAAATGCGATTATTAGCGGCAAATCAAATAGGAATGGTCGAAGGGTTGTTCCCAATGCTTCCACCAGGAGCTTTTTTTTTTTTTGGGTAAATGGATGTAGAGGATACCCACCAAAGCTTGCTTTTGTAGACTTGGATTACCTGCCTAGGATGCCACATGATATTTTTTTTAAAGTTGTTAACAATAATAATATTATGGTTCACGTGGTAGTTCATATAAGCAGTAAAACATTTTGATTTTTTTTCCCATAGCTGCAGTTCTAGTTTTGTATATCATATTTGTTATGGATTTGTGCAGGAACTGCGAGTATCAGTGGCTAATCAAATGGGCATGTTTAAAATGTTGTTCCCAATGCTTCGACCAGGACCTTCTTTGTAAACGGATCCAGATGATACCGAGCAAAGCTTGTGCTCCTGCAGGATCGGACCTTCACATGATTTCCTTTTTCTCCCCATGTTTTAGAAATAATTATGAATGTATGGTCCGAAGACAATCATATGAACAGTGAAAAATTATGGTTCATGTGGGAATTCATATCATGTTCTGGTTTCGCATCGCATTTGTACTGTTGGCCAAATCTTTTTTTGCCAAATTTTTACTTGCTCCGGTCTACATAAAACTAGTGTTGTGATAAAAATTTACGGCAACAAACCCTGATCTATGATTCTAAGTAGCATGCGTTTGAGTATAGTGATTTATATTTCACAAAAAGAAGAAAGTATAATGATGTACTATATATTCTTTGCTACAAGAGCCATCAGACCTCCAACAGACTTGAAGACATGTTCTCAAGGAATAAATTAACCCAGTTTTTATGGTTTGTAGACGCGCAGCTAGTGTGGAACAAACAATCAGTCCAAAAGAAAAAACAATTACGGTTACAATGAGTTTCTAAGGAACCGCACAACCTCAACAGTCAAAGTTTTATGGCTTGAGTTCACTGGATAGAATTCCATGCAGAAAAGTCGGTCAAGGGAGAAACGGACAGCAAACCATTAAAATTTTATTCCAGCAGCAGGACGCGCTCATCGTTAAAAAACTCTAGCCGTAAAACTTTGATGGTTGCGGGAACGCAGGCGGGGAGGATTAATGGTTGTTCGAGTTTTACGGTTGCGGGAAAGGATTTATTGTTGCGGGAAGTTTGAAGAAGCTGGATCGGTCAGGCTGCTGGCGCGTTGAATATAATTTAGCGCGCAGCGCGCTAAATAGCGTCAGCCTATATATATAGATATCTCTTTCTGCATCTAGATGAACCTAAATCGCATTTGTGACAGGATCCCAGGGGCCATGGATGAGCGCTTCTGCTCGCTCGCACAAATTTGGTGCTCCTGTGGCAGGATATGAAGATTCAGAGGAAGAAAAGAGAGGAAAAAAATGTATATGCCTTTCTCTTCCACACGCTGGCCCCTTAGTTCCTTTCACAGGTGTGATTGTTCTGTTCTTTTTTTTGTTTTTTAATTAAAATCGGTTGCTATGCTCCCCCTTGTGCTGCTGCTACAACTGAGATAAACTGGTGGGAGGAATTAGATTATCGGGTAATAGAAGGGAAATGAAAAATAAGTTACATGAAAGTAGTTACATTCAATGGATGTTTTGCCTCCCAGTTATGCGTGAGAATACAATACTATTCAACATCTTTGTGATTCAATATATATAGTGAAACTCTATCTTAGGGAGGCAGTATATACACATGGCCAGCTCTTTAATTATTTGCTGTCTCGCGGGTGACAGCGAGGAATGGGCTCTTCATTCAGATAAAAGGGAGGTAGAAAACAGGGCAGCAACCAAAAATATTAAGTGCAAGAAGTGCTCGATTCATTTTAGAAAATCCTAATGGAATTGTCTTTGTAGACAACAAACAATTTGCTTTTGTTATGGATTGATTGATGTGTATGCTTTTATCCTTTATATGGGCCAATTTCATAATGCAAGTGTCTCCTATACTAATCCATCTTTTATTACTATTTTGCCAGGCATCCATGCCAGGGAAGCTGCACTTGGAAGAAGAATTTTCATTTGTTCCTATTTTCCATTCACCCTTCACGGTATATTATTATTATTTCTAATTTTCTTTTTCCCAATCATAGTTTTCCTCAAGGGTCCAGGTTGTGTCTGAACCATTTGCAGAATAGTCAGCATGACTGAATGTTCCCTACAAATACCTGCCGACAAACTAGCAAAAATGAACAACCTTCAGAAAAGCAACTACTGTGTATGGCATGGCCAATGCTGTGCAATAAGCTAGCTTGCATTCTGATTGAAGAGTCTGAAACAAGGATGGGACAACACCAAAAAATATTGTGTACCAAAATGTGCCCGATTCAGTTTAAGAAATTCTAATAGAGTTGTTTATGTATACAAACAGCGTGCCTTTTCTATATAATGCCTACTGTGTATGTGTTTATCCTTTCGACGCCAATTTCATAATGTAAACATCTATTTTCTATACTAATCTATGTCTTTCTTACTGTGGCTATCGTGTTTTCCAATGTAATTTACGCCCCTTGATACCGCACCTGGTGCGTTACTTATTTTTTGGCTCATTAACTTTCAGGACAGAGAAGCTGCACTTGGATCAAGAATTTTAAGTTGTTCCTGTTTTCCATTTGCCTTTCAAGATATATTCTCCTTATTCTAATTTTGTTCTTTCGCAGTCATAAATTGCCTCAATGGTCCAGCTGATGCTCCACCTGACTTATTTGTGGAAATGGTCACCACCATGACTGACTGCTCCTGCAAATGGCTGCTCATATAGTGGCAAATATGAACAAGTTTCAGAAAGCACTATTGTGTATGGCAAGGCTAATGCAGTGCAATGTTTCCCATTATACCTACACATATGCAAACTTAGAGAATAATGAGCGGTGTATATTAGTTGGTTACTATAATTCTTTGGTTGGAGGCTGTGTATGTAATTGTTAGAAATGCATCGGCTGCTTGCACTCTTTTCTATTAAACTATCTGGGTACAAGAAAAGAAAGTTCGGGTTTGTAAAGCAGCAGGCGCATCTGCTTTGTATGACCAAAAGGAGAATCACATACTTATCAAATGCAGCTTAAAGTTTCCTTTATGTCAGAGAATCATTTTTGTGCTATGCCCTCTTCTTATGCAACATCACGCTTATAAATGAGTAATGCTCCAGTCCAATTAGCTTTTTGTGTCTGGGAGAGAGAGAGGGGAGACGTCCAATTAGCTATTTGGCCGTGCTTTTTTGCCACCCAGACTCATTCACCATGCACAGAGCAAACTGCCACGCCGGCTGCAACCACCGAACCAGCATGGGCGCGGCGGAGCGCGCGGCTCGGCCTAGTTTGTCTAACTGCGCAAGCAATACTGTCTCATTATGATTTTTGTTTTGCCAACGGGTTCTGAGAAATCTGGATGCTTAAATGTTTTGATGTCAAGGTGACTTGAATTGAAGCTGTCTCCAAAGGACTTCTGGCCAAGTGGTTAAGAGATCTAGCGGCACCTTCTCAGGTCTCGAGTTCGATTCCCGGTGGGAGCGAATTTCAGGCTGAGGTTAAAAAAATCCCCTTGTCCGTCCCACGCCCAAAGCACAGGACTAAGGCCCAGCCCAGGTCGTTGGTCATTCTCACACAGGCTACGGTGCCGCTAGTTTTCTCGGTCTGCGTGAGAATATCTTCTCTCATAAAAAAAAAGGGGGCCGTCATACCCCCTGCAGGTTGAGTTTTTTCTTTTTTGAATTGAAGCTGTCACATACCATTTGGTCTGATCTCTACTATGCCATTGTTTACATTTTCATACACGTCTTAACTGATGCTGTTTTGAAATTATGATTCCAACTTCTGAGTTTTTTTTTTTTTTTTGAAAATAGGGATTCCAACTCCTGAGCTCCTAGTTTCACTTGAGTGAGAATGCTGGGGTCACAATCAGTCCTGTTGTGTGCAGCTATTTTAAAGTAGGTTATTCTAAATAAAGTCAACTCTTCTCTAGTGCCAACTCACAGTCAGTGTTTTTCCCTGTTCCTTCCTGGTTTATGCCCCTGAAGCGTCTCCGATTTTCGCAGGATCGAGTCGGTATAGCGCTGATGAACAGACGCAACAGTACAACATATAAAAAGCACAAATTAAGTCTTTAAGTAATTACATTAATCCAATTAAAACATAGAGTCGCGCAGCGGAAATTAACGATACAAGTATAAGTCCAAAGCTAGAAGAAATATAAGCGCACGCGCTCACGATACACAAGAACCCGCATCCAAAGCCATGAAGATGCGGACTCGAGAGGAGATCACTCCTCAGTCTCCCAGTGGGCTGTCCAACCATAGGGAAGTTGGCCATCCCACTGTCCACCTCCACCCGTAGAGTCAGGGATAAAGGTGCTACCTGCAATAAAATCATAAAGAGCCAAACCCTGAGCAACTAATACTCAGCAAGTCTTACCCGTCAATTTGGCTATCTACAGCCGACTCCTAATATGCAAGGCTACAAAGGGGTGGCTGACTCAATAGCATAACTCGCACTAATTACTGGATCCTTACTTTCAAGTTGGTTCATTAGAGAAGTGAACTTCGAAATTTATTTTGTGTCCAGTGGCATTTTTCTGGTGAAGAGTGCCACTGGAAGTAATTTATGGTGAAGTTTCATGATTTATTGCAAGGTAGATTATTTATAATAATCTATACAGTGCAGAGCATGATTTAAATCATAAGAAAATAATTAAACATCATCTGACAGTAGAAAAATGCTCTGTATGTGTGTAATCATTTTCTTAACCAGCATGCAAGAGTTCATGATTTATTTATCAACAGAGAAATTATAGGAATTAAACAAGTCTTGCCTCAATTACAATTTTACCGAAAACAGAGATCTGAGCATAAGGAAACTAACAAAATTGGTTTCACATTTTTCTGAGTTGTATTTATCCTCTAAAATCTGAATCACCCTCTCTGTCTGGCCATCGGTCTGAGGGTGATAAGCTGCACTGCGAATCAAAGTGGTGCCCAAAGAAGCATGTAGCTGCTCCCAGAAACGAGAAACAAACTGTGGTCCCCGATCAGAAATGATTGTATTGGGCACTCCATGCAGACAGAGAATACGGGCAATGTACAACTCAGCATACTTCTTCACATTATAGCGGGTGTGCACGGGGATGAAATGAGCTGATTTGGTTAGTCGATCAACAATCACCCAAATAGAGTCATGCTTCTGTGATGTGAGAGGTAAGCCAACAATAAAATCCATGCTAATATCCTCCCACTTCCAAGCAGGAACGCTCAAAGGCTGAAGCAACCCTGCAGGCTTAACATACTCTGCCTTGACTCTCCTGCAAGTGTCACACTCAGAAACATACTGTGCGACCTCCCGCTTCATGCGGGTCCACCAGAAGCAACTCCTCAAGTCCTGATACATCTTGTTGCTGCCAGGGTGGATGGAATACTTGGACAAGTGTGCCTCATCAAGAATCTTCCTGCGCAACTCAAAGTCCTTAGGGACCACCAGTCTGTCCTGGAACCACAGGACTCCATCCTCATCCTCTCTGAAACACTGGACTCTAGCTTCCCCGAGCTTGAGTCTCCTCTTGAGGTGATTCACCTTCTCATCCTTCTTCTGCGCTGCCACAATCTCATCTCGCAGGGTCGGAACAAGTGATATATTGGCCAAGGAGCCGTAAGCATACACTCTAAGACTGGGCTCTGCCTCTGCATAGGGAGCTGCGATGAGATTATTGCAATGAGCCTTGCGACTCAAAGCATCAGCAACCACATTAGCCTTCCCTGGGTGATAGTGAATCTCTAAATCATAGTCCTTGATCAGCTCTAACTATCTCCTCTGGCGCATGTTCAGATCTGACTGTGTGAAGATATACTTGAGACTCTTGTGATCTGTATAGATGTGCACCAGATTTCCCAACAGATAATGCCGCCATACTTTCAAAGCAAGTACGACAGCTGCAAGCTCAAGATCGTGAGTGGGGTAATGCTCTTCATGTCGCTTAAGCTGCCGAGAGACATAAACAATTACCCTGCCATCCTGCATCAGCACACAACCAAGACCAGTACCAGAAGCATCACAATACATATCAAATGGCTTGGTGATATCAGACTGAGCTAAAACTGGAGCAGTAGTGAGAAGCTTCTTCAGATTCTGGAATGCCTCACCACACTGCGGGCTCCACACAAATCTCATATTCTTCTTCAGCAACTCAGTAATGGGCTTGGAGATCTTAGAGAAGTTCGGAATAAACCGACGGTAATAACCAGCTAAACCCAAGAAACTGCGAATCTGAGAGACAGTCGTAGGTGCATTCCAATCCAGAACATCCTGCACCTTACTCGGATCAACAACAATACCCTCTGTTGATATAACATGGCCAAGAAAAGGCACCTCACTAAGCCAGAACTCACACTTGCTGAACTTAGCGTACAGCTGGTGATCTCGCAAACGCTGCAATACAATCCTGAGGTGCTGTTCATGGTCCTCCTCTGTCTCTGAATAGATCAGAATGTCGTCAATGAAAACCACGACAAACTTGTCCAACTCTGGCATAAACACGGAGTTCATCAAATACATGAAGTAAGCAGGTGCATTAGTCAAACCGAAAGACATCACCAAGTACTCATAGAGTCACTACAACACAAACCACCCTCCGGCAACATTTGGCTTCGAACGGTTAACAAATGCGTTGCAAGCCTTCCGCGCACCTCCCCGCTTGTAAATAAGACTTGGGCCCCCACCCCGGTTCCCAGTCCATCTACCGCTCGACGCGCACAGATGCGAAATCGGTTTTGGCTTCCCCACTTTCTTTGCGGCGGCGGCGGCGGCCAGCCACCGGACTACCCGTCAAGCAGCCCTCGTCGGTGATGCCGGCAGGTAGCCGCTATACCCTTTCTCGACACCCTTCATCAATCCTTCTTTCTCTCCCCTAACCGCGCAGCCATGTTCGTAGCTTGTTCTCCCGGTGGTTAGTGGCAAGTTGGCAACACCAATTCCCAACGAGGTCCTATCCGGCATCAACTGGTTGAGATCCACGGCGTTCAGCACTTCGTGGGCGGCGGCCAGATCTGCAAATCGCGTCAAGCAGCCGCACCCTCAGGTATTCCCGTCCGCCCCTTCCTTTCATAGCAATTGCAGATCCGAGCAGGAACTTTACATCATGTCTGTTTCTATGATTCCATCTTGATATATTTTGTTCTTCAGATTTCGAGCTGATTTACTGTGCAAATCGGATGGATTTATGGTGTGGGCAACAGAACATCTTTTGTTGTTTCGTTATATGTCATTGAAGTGTTCGATAAAATGCCTAAAAGAGTAAAATTACAGGTATTATTCTTGCCCTTTCCTTCAATCGTGGTCTCGATTAATTTCAGATTCGTGAGGTTCTCATCAGGCGTATCCCTAATCCCTAAGTTCCCTTTGATTCCCTAATTGCTTTGAATTAATTTCGTTAATGTAACTTGTAGTTCTGTTTGATCCTGATTTCAAATTTTGCTTAGCATACTGTAGTTGGTGAATGGTAGCGTTGCATACTGTGGTCTCAGTGCAGAGAATGAACAAAACCATTATAATCGGTAATCCTTTTCCTTTATTTATTCTTTTGATTTATCTTGATGTGAGTTGGCTTCAATTTCTGAACTAGTGGAAACCAGGGTATATCAGATCTGTTTCTTATGCATTATCTGAAGATTTACCAAAGCATCGGGTTGCTGAACTAAGATAAGAATGATCAGAATAGTACTGTTTCAAGTAAGGTATTGCTAATCCTTGCAGAAAATGTGCAATATTCTGCATTGTTGCCCCTCTTTAACTGTAATCCATATGGAGGTAGTGGTTTGTCTGTTATCTAAGTTTATTTGGTTTTGAGCTGATGCAAATTTAATTAGTTGTGCAGTCAAAGGCATAATGTATGGAGTTCTTTTTCAGGATGCCTGGCAGTATTCAGAGAGTTCATATGGCGAGTAGATGCATAAGGGATGGAGAGTTCTTTTGCAGGATGCCTGGCCGTATTCAGATAAATCATATGGCGAGTAGATGCATAAGGGAATAACTTTTGGCTTAGCAAGTGCAGAGAATAAACTAGAAAGAAAAAATGAAATAAGGAATGCATTCTAAGACAATTAGGATCATTTAGGTTTATGTTTTTTTTTTTTTGAGTCATGGTATGAATCAGGTTCCTTGTGACAGTTTAAGGGCCTCTCTTGTAACAAAAATATTTGTATGGTGATCAATATATATTTGAGTGCAATTTTCCTGTAAATTGTTCTGAAGCACCTTCTGGAGTGAAATTTTTATTGGTTTTTACTGTTATACAGCATATGTGTCATACAGATGCTTCATTATAAATCGAATAATCCCTACTGCTTACCGTACCAAAAACAAAATTCTGGATTGGTTTATACCAACATATACAAGTGTTGCTATAGCTCATATATATCCGCTGCAAGTCAGCAACACTTATTCACTCACGGTACCAACGCTTCTTTATGTGTTGCAAAAGAACCTTGCAACGCCACTTTTAGCAACGGATGCAAAATGCGTTGGTAAATACCCTTGCAACGCTTAAATGGACTTCCAGCAACACCTGTATGTGTTGCTAAAGGGGTGTTTCTCTTGTAGTGAGTCCATATCTGGTAGAGAAAGCAGTCTTCGGAATGTCCTCTGCACGTATCTTAATCTGATGATACCCAGAACGAAGACCAATCTTGGAGAACACCTTAGCTCTAGCTAGCTGATCGAACAAGATATCAATGCGAGGCAACGGATACTTGTTCTTGATGGTCACAGCATTCAGTGGCCTATAGTCCACACATAGCCTGAGTGCATGGTCCTTCTTCTTTACAAACAAAGCTGGACAACCCCAAGGTGAAGAGCTTGGACGAATGAAACCCTTGTCCAATAGCTCCTTCAACTGCACCTTCAACTCTGCCAACTCATTAGGTGGCATCTTATACGGTCTCCTAGAGATAGGTGTTGTGCCTGGCTGCAAGTCAATACGAAACTCCACATCTCGATCTGGTGGCATGCCTGGCAAATCATCTGGGAACACATCTGGGTACTCACGCACCACAGGAATCATATCCAGACTCTTACCAATGGCCTGGTGCAAGGAGGGCTGCGTAGCTGCTAGCAAGGAGGGCTGAAGAGTGACCTTGCCCTGAACAGGAGAATCCAAGTGAACCAAGCGAAGAGATATATCAAGAACAGCCTTGTGGAACTTCATCCAGCTCATCCCAAGAATCACATCTAGACCCTGACCGTCCAACACAATAAGATGGGTCGGGTAGATCTTCCTAGCGAGATCAAGCGGGGCCTTATATACAAACTGATGAGTGATAATACGGCCTCCTGGTGTGCTGATCAGATAGGGAGTCTCCATAGTGGATAGCTCAAGTCTCAACCGACGAGTACAAGATAGACTGATAAAATCATGTGATGCACCTGAATCAAACAGGATAACCACGGGCTCGTGACGCATAGAGAACGTACCAGCTAGAACCTGCTCACCCTTGGGAACCTCCTCTGCAGTGGTGTAGTTAACGCGCTCAGTCTTAACTGGCGTGTTCCTGCCCTGCTGGCGCTGCTGTCCTGCTGCCTGTACTGGAGCCTTCTGCGTGTTGTTCTGCCTCGGCGCTGCACGGCAGTCACGCGCAAAGTGCCCCACCTGTCCACAGTTGAAGCACGGGAAACCTCTGCCTGCCTGCTGCTGCGGGCGCTGCTGCTGACGCTGGTGCTGCTGTGGCTGCCTCTGACCAAACTGCTGCTGCTGCTGAGGCGGGCGCTGGTACTGGGGAGGTGCAAGGTACCTCTGTCCACTGGGAGCGGTGTACACAAGGCGTGGCCTGGCTGAGGTGCTGCCAGACGGTGGTGCCACAGCCTTCCTCTTCCTCTTGTCGTCCTGGTGGGCCCTCATGGCATCCTCCATCACGATCGCTGCACTGACAAGCTCGTCGAAGGTACCACCGGCGTTCAGGACAAGCCGGGACTGAAGCTTGGTAGACAAGCCTCTCAAGAAACACGCCTTCCGCTTGGCTGGCGTGTCTACCTGGTCTGGAGCAAACTGGGCCAGGTGGTTGAACACCTGGGCGTAGTCGAACACGTTCCTGCCTCCCTGCCTGAGGTCCAGGAACTCCCTGAGCTTCCGCTGCATAATGCCCGGCGGAATGTGGAATGAGCGAAAGGCCTCTCTGAACTGTGCCCAAGTCAACTGCTAACCGGCCGGAAGAGTGGCAAGGTGAGCTGCCCACGATCCTCCAGCCGACCCCTGAAGCTGTTGCGCCGCGAACAGTGTCTTGTGCACCTCTGTGCAGGCAGAAAGGAGCCCAAACTTGGACTCCACAGTACGCAGCCAGGACTCTGCCTCCATCGGGTCAGTGGACCCGGAAAAGACAGGCGGGTGAGTGGCCAGGAAGTCTGCGTAGGTGCAGCCTGGCTGTGGACCCCGACGGTTGCCACCCTGCTGGGTGACAGCCTGAACGAGAGTCCTGAGCAGCTCTGTCTGGTTGTGCATCGCCTCCGCCAGTGTGCGCTCTGGCGGTGGGGGTGGTGGCGGTGGCGGACGACGCGGCGGCATCCTGCCAATTAAACATTATCACCGTTAGCTCCAGGATAAAAAGAATTTAACATGGTAGAATTGAAATGCAAGAAAGGCTATAAGCATCCATATAGAGAGAGTTTGCAAGAAATATCACAAACTGCTCCAAACAGAGCAACCATGCTAAACAAAAAATAAAACATGGTAGAGGACTTCTGGACGATCGTAGCAAGTAGCTACACACAGCCTTTCGAGCAAAAATTGAAGGAGTAATGGTCCTTTAAAGTGACAGTCTGAAATCTGTCTTGACTGCAGGCAGCAGTCACAAAATCAAAAACTGGCACTTCTGGAGTCACCAAACGAGAAAACTCAGAACACGAGACTTGTAGATAACTTCCAGATCTTTCCAACAAGTGTGCAAACACCTCAAACGGACAAGCAGAACTTAGGATATCGTATTTTGAAGATGACAGACCGATTCTGGAAAAACTGGTCGAGGCTGAAATTTGGTTTTATTTGGTTGACGGATTTGGAGGGGATACTGATAGAATCGAATTTGGAACTCTGAAGCAACATTTTAGTTCATGATATAAAATTTCCAGAATGTCTTGTTTCATCGCATTTGGTTAAGCGGTTTGGGAGTTACGAATTTTTTAAGTTAGCTTGTCAGTCTGAAATTTCTGGTGATCTGAATTTCGTTGGAGTATTTTAATTGATGATGCAATGCATGCTCGTCCTGCACGTCCTCACAAAATAAAAAGGTGCCCAAGTATAGCAGGCCGTAGACAGTGGTGGTAACTACTTCGCACTCACAAACGTTTCTACACGATCTACGCGCGAGTTAGTGTACCTGCAGAAAACCACACAACATCACCTCAACCAACCTACACAGGTGACGTATCCTTGTAAAAGTAAATGCATGGCTCAATCATCATCACCTCATAAACTCGATGGTCCATGCCAGAATATCATCTCCACGGAGCCATACATGATCCTTACCTTCTTACCTGGGCGTCGGTGCGTCGTTACAGAAAATAACAATCAACTGCTATTACCATCTGATTACTCTAACATCCTTATAATGGGCTTTCCGTTCCTCACTCGCATCGTGGTTAGCTTTTTGGAAATAGACCGTTTATATGATGTACTGTCCCAACACGGTTCTGATACCAGCTGAAGCGTCTCCGCTTTTCGCAGGATCGAGTCGGTATAGCGCTGATGAACAGACACAATAGTACAACATATAAAAAGCACAAATTAAGTCTTTA
>RWGY01000674.1:66512-112947 GCA_007726485.1 Eragrostis curvula | reverse complement strand
ACCCAAAAAGATGCGAATCTGAGAGACAGTCCTAGGTGCATTCCAATCCAGAACATCCTGCACCTTGCTTGGATCAACTGCAATGCCCTCGGCTGATATCACATGGCCAAGAAAAGGCACCTCGCTAAGCCAGAACTCACACTTGCTGAACTTAGCGTACAGCTGGTGATCTCGCAAACGCTGCAACACAATCCGGAGGTGCTGCTCATGCTCCTCCTCTGTCTCTGAATAGATCAGGATGTCGTCAATGAAAACCACAACAAACTTGTCCAACTCTGGCATGAACACTGAGTTCATCAAGTATAAGAAGTAAGCAGGTGCATTGGTCAGACCGAAAGACATCACCAAGTACTCATAGAGTCCATATCTGGTAGAGAAAGCAGTCTTCGGAATGTCCTCTGCACGGATCTTAATCTGATGATACCCAGAACGAAGATCAATCTTGGAGAACACCTTAGCTCTAGCTAGCTGATCGAACAAGATATCAATGCGAGGTAGCGGATACTTGTTCTTGATAGTCACAGCATTCAGTGGCCTATAGTCCACACATAGCCTGAGTGCCTGGTCCTTCTTCTTCACAAACAAAGCTGGACAACCCCAAGGTGAAGATCTTGGACGAATGAAACCCTTGTCCAAAAGCTCCTTCAACTGCACTTTCAACTCTGCTAACTCATTAGGGGGCATCTTGTACGGTCTCCTAGAGATAGGTGCTGTGCCTGGCTGCAAGTCAATGCGAAACTCCACATCTCGATCTGGTGGCATGCCTGGCAAATCATCTGGAAACACATCTGGGTACTCGCGCACCACAGGAATCACATCCAGACTCTTGCCAATGGCCTGATGCACTGACGGTCTCGAGGAAGTCAACAAGGATAGCTGAAGAGTGGTCTTGCCATGAACACGAGAATCCAAGAGAACAGAACGATGAGATATATCCAGAACAGCCCTATGATACTTCATCCACCTCATACCAAGAATCACATCTAGACCCTGTTCCTGCAGAACAATGAGGTGGGCGGGATAGATCTTTCCGGCCAAGTCAAGAGGAGCATTAGAGATAATCTGCCTAGTAAGAACACGACCTCCTGGAGTACTGATCAGATATGGCGTCTCCATAGATGATATCACAAGACCCAAACGGCGAGTGCATGTCTGACTAATAAAATCATGAGAAGCACCTGAATCGAACAAGATAGCTACGGGCTGACGACACATAGAAAACGTACCAGCAAGAACCTGCTCACCCTCTGGAACCTCCTCTGCAGTGGTGTAGTTGACGCGCCCAGTCCTGACTGGCGCGTTCCTGCCCTGCTGGCGCTGCTGTCCTGCTGCCTGAACTGGAACCTTCTGCGCGTTGTTCTGCCTCGGTGCTGCACGGCAGTCACGCGCGAAGTGCCCCACCTGTCCATAGTTGAAGCACGGGAAACCTCTTCCTGCTGCTGCTGCTGCGAGCGCTGCTGCTGCTGACGCTGGTACTGTGGAGGTGCAAGGTACCGCTGTCCACTGGGGGCGGTGTACACTAGACGTGGCCTGACTGAAGTACTGCCAGACGGTGCTGCCACAGCCTTCCTTTTCCTCTTGTCCTCCTGGTGCGCCCTAATGGCGTCCTCCATCACTATAGCTGCACTGACAAGCTCGTCGAAGGTACCACCGGCGTTAAGGACAAGCCGGGACTGGAGCTTGGTAGACAAGCCCCTCAAGAAACACGCCTTCCGTTTGGCGGGAGTGTCCACCTGATCTGGCACATGCGCATGCGCTGGCACTGGACGCACGGACTGGGGTTGACCGACGAGGACGTCGGTCTTCTAAGGGGGTGAGTGTCATACCCCATTTCTGGAATATGTTGTGCATCCTGTATCAGTCCCTGGATCAGTAGCTGATACGCACAAGAACACAGATATGATAATCAAAAGCATACTTCGAATAGGTAAATAAGCATAATACCTGATATAGAACCCTTAGTAGCGGTACGACAAGGAAATATCCAAGTCCAACCAACCAGCTAACGGTGAAGCTGACAGCGGAAACCTTGGCCCAAAGCCACAAGCACACTTGAGATGCAGAACCGAAAATCCAACGTCGTCGTCTTCTACGAAGTCTTCTCCTACTAAACCAACAATCGCAAACGCGTGAGTACATAAGGTACTCAGCAAGCCCTACGCTACACAAGGGTATATATACATGCATACTTGGTCTTAGCAAGGAAGAGGCTATATGGTTTATTTGCAGCAAAGCAAGCTTTATGCAGGGTTCACTAAAGCAAGACAAGGATTCATGGATAAAACAGGGAATTGATTGTTAATATTTTAGTTGGTTGGCCCTGGGGGAGTATGGAGCCTTCCCGCCAGTTCCCAAGTTTTAGTTGGGCCTTCTGACCTCAAGGATCATACCGACCCGGCACACTTGCCATCACTTCCAAAACACGGGCTGACTACAACCCACTCACACGCCAAGGAAAGAGAGAAGTGTCTAATCAATACGTGCGCAACAATAATGTGTCATATGCCGTGACAACGTCCATCCGGATGAATTTTACACTCTGCAGAGGTTGTACATCTTTTCCCACGGGCTATGCACTCTTGTACGGAGAGTAACATAACGCCTAGTCCATATCCTCCGAGTAGTCTCATAATTCCACCACGAAATCACACTCAGGGGCTTGTGACATGAAAGGTCACACACTGGCACTGTACACCTGTAAAAGGGTACGTCATGCTCCTGTAACAAATAGCAGGATCCTGTAACATATACCAGGACTGGCGGCACTCCCGTAACCTATAGCGGGTTCCGCGTGCCGGATCATATGTACGTTTCCTATGTCCTTTTCCTGAGCTTTCGTTGCCTCGACTGGCCTCCAGATGGCATTTGCAAGAATACCAGGAAGATAGGGTAGGTCCTTCCCATAGGGGTTCCGTGGTTGTACGAGAATCATTATGTTAACGGGCGTCAGAACCGGTCCTTATATGGCCGGGCAAGCACCATATCCCACACTAGGGGTCTATTACACCAACAACAATCCACTAGTGGCCTTGCCCGCAATCCAACCCATCCCATCATCACCGTCACCATCATCATCATCACCTAACACAGTTGTGCTACTCCCAACCCAGTATATCACGCACACCACCAAACTCATTTAACACAGTTGTAAAGCATATATGTGAGTAGAGTGTAGCAATGTAGAAACATTGCAGGGGTCCTAAGCATTCTAGTAGCAAGGTAAAAGTGCCATCATAGAAATGATGGAACTATCCTAGGGTTATCAAGGTGACAGGTAAACAAAGGGGTAAACAAGGATTCAGATATTAACGCCCTAGTAACAGACATCAATATCAATAAGCAAGTAGGTTTATAGCTACACAAGCAGTAAAATAGCAAGTAATGCATAATACTAGAGTAGGCTCTATAGGTGCATTGCGAAAACAATAGGTTCAATCATGATCAAGGAGATGTAGAGCTTGCCTTCACTACAGGCTTCTTCTTCACGTCCTCGTAATCCGGGTCTTCAGATTCCTTCCTAGAAGCTTGTATCTTCTGACTCGTATGTCGAGGTCGATGTCTTCAAGTCCTTCGTCGAAGCTCGTCCTTAAAGCTTGGGTCTTCCGAATCTCTTTGAATCCTCTGGCTCTTCCTCGAATCCCGCGTAAGCTAGCGTATAAAAAGATACCGTATAAACAAACTACCGCAAAGGAAAATAAGATCGAGAAGAACCACACAAGATCCAATTAACTTCGATAAGAACCAATAGAACACCAAAGAAGACAAAAGGCACAAATCATGCATGATGCATTAGGTTTTACTTTAGGAGGATCTTATTATCTTAAGAGAGGCTAGTAGGGGTGATGCATCGGGCACTAGGGCTTTTGATGTAAATGAGGGATGCTAAACCATGACAAGTGCATGCGGGTAGGTGTAGGTAGAAACGGCGTGTGTACGTGTTAGTTGTACTTTGGTAGCATTACGGCTTTATATAGATCGTAACCTATATAAAAGTTCAGGCAACAACGTACAAGTGCAAAGTGTGTCACTTTAATTACCTACTTATACTAGGTTATTAACTAATGGTGATTAGCCATTAGTTACTTACTAAATTGATTAATTACCAAGGTTATTCCACTAATTATTTGCCATGAGCTAAGCGCATGACGATGGCACATGTACGTGATTATGCATGACATGGATGCATGGTTGCGAATAAAAGACAAGGATCAATCGATAAGATCAACTAGCAATTGAAATAACAATGAACAATAAATCCAATAAGCTCCAAAGGAAGGACCACATAAATACGAGAATAGCAATAAATAACAGAGCTCGGTAAGGATCGGTGGTAATCAATAGGTTAAGGTTGATTGAGCGATGGTTGAGATAGGTTAGATTTGCGGTTGAGTTGCGATAAAAAGATATTAGGTTTTGGTGTGAAATGGTACAACAAGGTTGGTTACACTCACGCTAGAGGGTGAATGAACATTGGCGACAAGCGATATCGACGTCACAGGATTTGCTGGCATGGTATTTAGGGTTATAGGTTTTGGAGCGATACGACACGAAGAATTGGGTAGGTTCCATGCTAGCGAGTCAGGGTGTACGTGCGACGTACAAGGTTGAAGTGAGATGTGTTGAGATAAGGAAGGTACTAGGTTTTAAGGTGAAAGATGTTGCAAGATTGGTTAGGCCCAACGCCAAATGACGAACACGCACTCGCGACAAGTGACATTGACGTCATACGACTTGCCGATATGGGATTTTTGGACATTGATGGCTTGTAGGTCTGTTCTAGTGCTCCAATTTCAGTACCAGGGGGTACTACGCGTTTCTACGTACGCGTGAGCGCAAGAATCGCTCACAACGGAGCTACGGTGATGAAGATACATGGGTTTATAGGTTCCAGGGGCTTACTTGTAATTACAGAAATACGCCGAGGGCATATCCATAATTACAGAAAGGTTTTAGGGACTGAAATGTATTTACAGCAAGTTTTGGGGACCAATCTGTAAATACAGAAAAGTTTAGGGGCCTCGGTGCAAAAAGGTAGGGGCTAAAGTATAATTACAGAAAAGTATAAGGTTGTTTCTGTAAAAAGACAGGACCTAAACATAATTATGCAAAAGTTCAGGGGCTTATCTGCAAGATTACAGGGGCTGGGGATTATCTAGGATTTCTGGATTTATTTTCCAATTGGAAAATCATGGACCGAGTCCACAAGATTTGTGGACCAGGTCCACAGATCTGGCTCACGGTGGACCGGATCAATCTGGGCCGCTGGATTTCAAACAAGGGGCCGGGATTTAATGAAATTGAAAGGGTATGCTGGATCTAATCTCGATGGTTGATTGATAAATGGGCGGCTGTGGCTGCTCCGGCGAGATGAGTGGCGGCCGGAGGCAGCAGGGGCGGCGGCACCATGCGCGGGCTCACCGGAGCTTGCCATTCCGGCGCTCCGGTGGGCCAAATTCAATGCGGCTTGGACCAGGAGAGAGAGGAGGGAGAGGGAAGCTCACCACGGGGGTCGCGCGAAGCCAGGGAGCGTCGGAGGAGGCGGGCGACGACGAGGCGGGGAGCGAGGCGGCGGCGCTCGACGGAGAAGAGGAGGGAGCGCCGCTCGTCGAGTTGTTGTTGCTCGGGAAGGTCCGCGGTGATGCGGTGGAGCCGGTGCGCGCACGGGTTGAGCGGGGCGAGGCCGGGAAGATGGCTGGCGTCGAGCGCACCCGATGGCGTGCGGCGGCGCTTGGCGGGGAGGTAGCTCCGGTGCTCGACGGGCTGCGCGGATGGGAGCGTGCGATGTAGGTCAAGCTTGCGAAGCTGGACCACACTCGCAGAGAGCAAGGGAGGGCTCCATGGCGGCGAATTGAGCGGTGGTCGGCGGTGAGTGGGAGATGGGGAAAAGGGGAAATCGGAGCTCTGTGGTGTTCGGAGAGGGGAAGTGAGCTGAGGGAGGAGGAGAGGGGTGTCGCGCGGTCGATTTTATAGGCGGACAAGGGAGGATTGCTTCGAGGAGAAGGGAACTCGCCGGCATAAATGTTGGCCGCTCTCCGCGGCGTCCGTGCAACACGCGGCGCGGGTGGCAGTTCGCTGGCGAATGGGGGAGAGCATGTGGTTAAGGCGCGGCATGGGCGTGTGGTGCATGGGGTCGACGAGGGGTACGACGAGGCGTGGATTGGCGGAGTGGGAGGTCCGGCGGTCCGACGGTGGCATCGGTGGTTCTGTCCACTGGTAGGGAGGAGGAAGAAGGGGAGGTGGGCCGGACTGGGCCAAACGGGCTGTTGTTGGGCTAGAGAAAGAAGTGTTGTGGCCCATGGTGATTTGCAGAAAAGGAAAAAGAGAGGAGAGAGTTGGGTTGGGCCGTCTGAGAGGGAAAAGGAGGACGAGGCCCATAGGGAAGGTTAGGAAACGAAAAGGTTTATTCTTTTCTGGGATTTATACAGGAACTCAAATTTGAATGCAAATTCAAATTTGACTGAAAATCAAAGCCAGGCAAACACTCAAAATAAAACAAGGAACTCACAGATGCATGTGATGAATTTTTGTGCAAGGTTTCAAAAGTCAAAATTTAAATTCGGGGTGAATTTGCAAGAGTTTATCATATGTTTATTTTAATTTGTTGTAAATTCAAAAGTTCAAACTTTTAGTGAATTTTAAATGAAAGCAATCACTTGAGCACAAGTTTTAATATTTAGAAAATATCATATTCTTACTAGGTTTGAATTTATTTAGTGTATTTTGTTTTGAAAATTCGTGGCAAGGTAAGAGTTAGACAAAAATTTAAATTTTGAGTGATTTTTATTCCTTTTTTATTGTTATGAAATTTTGGGATGTTACAGTGAGTATGTAACATCCTGGCCCAGGGCTTAATAGGATTGATAGAATACTCATATCAACAAGTTGCAACTTCTTTTCCGGAAGCTCATCTCGAAAGAACTCCGAGGTTAAGCGTGCTTGGTCTGGAGCGATGGGTGACCGACCGGGAAGTCCTTCCTGGGTGCGCACGAGTGAGGACAAAGTGCGCAGAAAAGACATGTGTTGGTCTGTGAGGTCAGTCTTGAAGTCCTAGAGAGCTGCCAGGCGTAAGCGGGCCCGGCCTCAGGGAGGCGGGACGTTACAACTGCCCCTTCATCGGCGCCCACACAACACCACATATGCACTACAGCGGCGGATCAAGTCACCAGCCGCTACGCTTGCGTCGCTACAAATCGGATTTGTGGCGATGGGTGACTGGACCCACTACTACAGATAATTTTGTAGAGGCCGACACTGCTATCGTCCGCCACTACAAACAGAAATTTCCAACGGCAGGTGCCGGCATCACCCGCCGCTACTACTGATTTTCAAAAGTAGAAAAAAGGTTGGATTCATCGTCGTCGTTGATGCGCCCCGTGCTTGGGTCGCGTTGTCACCGCGCCGCAGGACACCACGTTGCAGGTCATCATCGCTGCAGACGGCGTGCCGCATATCCGCAGCGCGCCTCGTGGATCTCGACCACCACCCCGTGGATCTCGTCGGAGAGGGAGTGGAGGAGAAGCCGCCGCTGCGTCGTCGGGAGGGATTGGAGGGGGAGCCGCCGCCGCGCCGTTGGGGAGGGAGTGGAGGGTGGGGAGGGAGTCAGCTGTTGGCGTTTCTTACGCACAGAGAATAATTTCAACTCCGCAAGCGCACGGAACACCATTGTAGCATTTCACCCGAGAGTATTTCAAGGTTATCGTATTTATATTTATCCATAGGAAAGCAGGCTAAGAATATCATGAATTAACAAAGAAACACCTATTATTTATAATTTACAAACTAGACCAAAGCAGGGATACAGATGTTTGATGTGTGTGGTACTCAGGAATAACATCCATCGATGCAGATAACAAGGAATTAGCATTTAATTTGGGAGAACAACGAGCATAAGGTATCAATTAGCCTAGAGATTAGCATTTAGTTTCATGATAGTATATAAGTATTTACTTAAGCTTTCATTAAAGATACATTCAAGTGCATCGGGGCACGGCCGTCGCCAGTTGTACGCAACCTGGTAACTAGGTTCAACGCATCTGACTGACGGCGCGCGTCTAGGCCCTACACATTCAACCCGAACGTGGTGGACTACAGAGACCGGTGCAGCTGTCACATGCACTCTTGACTACCACATCATCCCGTGGGGTTGAGGGCAATTCACGCTAGAATAATTCCAAGCATTTTGCTAACAATTATCCTACTAACTTACTCCTGCACGTAAGAGCAAGCCAACCATGCATACTAGATCTATGTGAATTGTGTAAGCATAGTGGTGCAAACAACTCATGCAGATAAATCTACCATGCATAGACGTGGATCCAACACAAGAATTTCTCTATAATAATTACTTAAATAAATAAATATAAACTAAAAAAAACTAAATTAAATAAATAAGAAAATAATTCTATTAAAGAAAATCTAATAAAAGAAAAGATACAAGAGAACTTTACCGACTTCCGAAGAAAACTCCGGAATCCCGAGAGAAGCTCTCACTTCTACTCTAACTCCCATAACTAAAATACTAATCCTATTCTAAACTACACAAGTGGAATGCTTCTTCCATGAGGTACATCTTGGAGTGAGGGAGGGGTCTTATATTTATATTGTGGATGTGCCTTGGGAGAGTGGAGAAGGTCCTCTACACATGCTTGGAGCATTTCGTGGAATATTCCTTTCTTGCCGATGTCTCCTGGTTTGCCCCGCGCGTGAAGTAGCTTGCCACCGACTCTAGAACCGACTGGAGAAAGATTGGGCCCATTGGAGTTTAGCCCAGGCCGGGCGGCCTAGAGTTTGGGCCGGCCGGCCATCTTTTTCCTGCTTTCCCTTCAATCTCCTGCAGGCTGTAACTTCTGCTCCTGAACTCCGAATTGGGTGATTCAAAAGTCCATTTTGACTATCTCGGCGAGGGCTTTGACATGGAAGGTTCAAATCTCTGCTTTGAATAATTATTTATTAATTTCTATGTCGTTCCTTGTTTCTTGCTTTGAGCGTTGTCGAGATGTTGGAGCATTGTCTTGTTTGTGCTTTTGGGTATTTGATATTTATCCATGATTATAAGCATAATTGCACCAATATTCCTTTGTACCTTGCAAAACAAGTTTACATCCAAAACTTGTGGAACTTTATTAGTTTAATGCATAAAACATTGGTGCATGTCTTTTATTTACTGGTAAGTTGATGGTCATTTGGTGTTTTAATGGCCGTCAATAAACTCTCCAAGCTTAAACTTTGCTCGTCCCGAGCAAACTCAAAACTTAGGTACCGGCGGATCAGGGGTTACAAAGAAAGCGCCCCATGGGTAAGAAAGATGCAACCACGTACTCCCCAAATGGTGGTAAATATGCAAGAGCACGGAATATTCTCAAGTGGCGCACATGTGTGGGACGTGCAAAAGCATTGAAGACTAGAAAAGCACTTTGGACGAGTCAAACAATTCTAGCAGGTGTATGTCCAGAGTTTTTATGTGGTGTAAGTCAAGGTAAAAATTTCTCCTTTGTTTGGTTTACACTTTTCTTAGTCTCTCTATGTGAGGTTGTTCATACAAGATTCACTCAAATCATACCTTCTACCAAATTAAGCTTGCACGTGGAGCTTGGTAAGGAAATGCATATTTGTCATGCGTATATTGTAAAGCTAAAGAATAAATCTTAAGAGACATAGCAACTCCTTGTATCTCGATCATATGGAAAATGGTGATGGAAGGGGAGAAAATGAACACACACTGATGGAAATGGTTTTGCAAACTTTGGTATTCTTTTATGCTCATGCTCAAGATTTTTATGATAAGAACTATAATGCTTTTTTGGATGCAAATCATGGAGTCTTACTTGATTTTTTTAGGCCGCATGATGCATGAGGCAATAGCGACAGGTTCATGAGCATTTTGAAATATTCTTGAGCTTTTTGATATAAGACCAAAAGTTTTGCAAATGTGGGTGAAATGGTATGGAGATGTTTGATTCTTCAGGTCAGTCACCCATTCCGGTCGGTCACCCATTCCTACATTGCTTCAGGTCAAGCACGCTTAACCTCAGAATTCTTTCGAGATGAGCTTCCGAATTTTTTTTTCATCTTATTAATATGAGTATTCCATAATCCTATTAAGCCATGGGTCAGGATGTCACAATTCTCTTACTTGGTGTCAAATTGACACCCCACCTTCCCTTTTTACTGGAAAAGGCATTACGCAGCCTGGTATGAAAATTGTGAATCTTGTGATACCATTATGTCGTCAGTTTAAACACTGTTTATGAACTTACAATAATTTAGTTATTCATTTTCTTTGTGAATTATACATCAATTTTATTATTCATTTCCACCTTGTTTGATTGTTTCCCAACAATGCTTCTTATTGATGATTACTATACTTAGGAAAATTGCAAATACAAACTAACATTATGGGTGTTTTTAAATACCCACCTCCAATAATTTTAGTTACAGCCTACCAGCAAATTTTGCTTAGTTTTATATGCCTCCCTTGACACTTTTGACCGGCTATGACTTTTTTAAGGTTTTTTTGGAAGGGCTTCTCCAATAGCTTGTCCAGCAGCTTCATGTGATTCTCAAACAAAGAGAACGTTCACTCAAGGGCCTCTCCTTTAAAAAAGGAGGGATGGCATAGAAAAAAAAGATGAAGTACGGAGCCACGAAATGATAGCTTTATCGGCTTTCTTTCCCGTTGTGTCCTCCCTTTTACATAATTATATCTAAAAATAGAGTTAATTTCACAAACCACAACTATTTGAGTCCATGTTGCAAGGAACCACAACTTTTGCAACCAATTTCACAGAACCACTACTATTTGCACCATTTGTTGCACAAAACTACAACTTTTAATTTCGGTCCCACATGTCAGCCACACAAAAGTGCATAAGACTAATAGAGGATGACAAGTGGGCCCAAGACCAAAACTTGTGGTTTTGTGCAACAAGTGCATAAATAGTTGTTATTTTATGAAACTGGTTTCAAAAGTTGTGTTTCCTTGCAACAAAGAACCAAATAGTTGTGGTTTTGCGAAATTAACTCGTAAAAATAAGAAGAAGCTGCAGGAGAAGATGTTTTGTCAAACGTTTTTAGGCACAACCACAGACACAAACAAGCACAACCATTTCCGGAAAAGTCAGAGCCGCAGTCACAGCCAGCTCAACGACAGTCTTATACCCAAAGAGGCTCTTAACAATTCTTCGATGCAGCCTCAAATGGTCCATCATAACTAGATACCCTTTGATATTCTCTAAATCAATAGTAATAAATCACAATCCATACGTGTTTTCATTTCTTCACTTTGCTCGATACGGTGTGACTAGGTTTTCATGTTATTTGTGACTATTAGATAGAATAAGATGACGTGATATTGGACTAAATGGTAACCATTCTACGGTGAAGCATCCGGAGCAATGTTGGGGACAAGATTATAGCCATAGCTGTCGGCCAAAGTTCAGACGAAGGCATACAAAAACTTTGTCAAACTTGCAGGTGGTAGACTGACACAATAATTTCGTTGGTTGGCTTTCGGAAAAACAAAAAATTTACATGAGGATACTCCGTCCCTAAATATAAGTCTTTCTAGCTTTCAAACACGAAAAAATTCAAGGTGTTTAAATTACTACCATCACTATCAGATTTCCCTGACTCTCTCTCTCTCTCTTATTTGTATGCCACCAGAGTCTCTGCAAATGCCTGAATCCTAGTTGTACCTAGCCTCGCAGTGCGCGCGCATATAGAGAGAGAGAGTATCCTGCTGGGACTTCTTAGACTTCTTATTGACTTCTTATTGGTGGCTATCTCTCTCTCTATGAGCACGCACTGTCGAAGCTAGGTACGACTAGGGTGGTAAAGAAAAATTTCAGCAGCAAGAGCCCTGCTTTAACAAAATAAAAGTTTATAGTAGTATATTTGTTGCGCTTAGAAGGCGTGCACCATCGTTGTCACAGCGCTAGCTTTGCCACTCTCTGGGTGCGCGAATTGCAAGTAAACATCTGCACAGACGAACTAAGTTTCAGTTAAATACAATTGTATCCCCTCCTTTATAGTTTAGTTATCGTTCTC
This sequence comes from Eragrostis curvula, assembly GCA_007726485.1. Lineage (NCBI taxonomy): Eukaryota > Viridiplantae > Streptophyta > Magnoliopsida > Poales > Poaceae > Eragrostis > Eragrostis curvula. Next base: position 100,902 of record RWGY01000674.1, on the reverse strand, counting down.
CTTTCATGTTTAAGATTCAGGCATTTGCAGAGACTCTGGTGGCATACAAATAAGTATTAGGGAAAATTACAATTATCCACCTCTATGTTAAGTGGGTTTTCATATACTACCTCCGTCCTTTAATATAGGGTGTTCTGAAGTTTAAATTTTTTGCCCCTAAATATGAGGCATTTTACATATAGACAAACTCTTTGGTTAGTTACAGGGTTGGTGGAGGGGTGGGTTGAGTTAAAATGAAAGGTATGCACTACCAGAAATCCGTTTTTTTCTGAGTGCCGGCCCCTTCGCCGAGTGTATTTTATCGGGCACTCGGCAAAGGGGCCATTTGCCGAGTGCCCAACAAAAGCTAGGCACTCGGCAAATAGGCGCTTTGCCGAGTTTCGCAGGCATTGGACACTCGGCAAAAGGCAAACACAGGGCAAACTTTATTAAAAGCCATTTTATTAAAAAAATCATTACGTAATATTTAAATACATCATAATGTAAATCAACCAATGCAATCAAGACAACTGATCAGTTTTCTGTCATGAGCACCCCGAAGGTAAAATCAACATGGTGCATCCACGCTTGCGTGAAGCACTCTCGCACACCTATGCTTTGATGCAGGGGAAGCAACCGCGCACTCGGACACTTATGCTTTGAAGCAGGGGAAGCAACCGCACAGTTTGGACGCAGCGGCTGGGGCCGGCGCCGGCTGCACCGTCGGGATGTGACACTCGTCCATGCCGCACTCCTGGCACCGCTGGCACTCCTCCTTGAACCGGCCGAACGCATCCTGGCAGTACTCGGCAGCCTCTGCGACGGTCATCCCCTCGACGAGCTTGTCATTTTCGTAGGCGTCCTTGGCGCTGTCGCCGTTCAGGACGGCGCCGAGCTGCACCAGCTCCGCCTGGAACTCCGAGATCTCCCGGTGCTCCTCCGCCTCCGTCGAGCGCAGACGCACCGGCTCCGGCAGCTTTTCTGCACGCGGTGATCGATCATCAACACACAACACAACTCGTCTGAGTGGAAGGGATTCATGAACTTGTTGTAAGGTGCAGAAGGTTTTGTTGCATGGATGTGCGAAAACTTACCCGGGCAATCGGTCCGTGGCGTGGTGCGTGTGAGCACGGTCTCGAACGTGCCAGCCCACGCGTCGCGCTTGGTGAGGAACTCCTTGAGGTTGAAGATCTTCTTCACCGTCGCCGGGATGGACGAGTGCTCGTACTGCGACGTCGGCTCCGGCCCCGACGGCCGGTGAATCACTGCAAACATATCCAGGCTTCACGTCATCACACTTACACACACTCCGTGCATGAATGGAAAAAAAAATATCATAACATTCAGGGGGGTTTGGGCTTGATAAATACAAGGATAATGAATGATGCTCTATTAATTAAATGGATTTGGAGGCTTCAGAGAAATGACCCAAAGGATGTTTGCTGTAACTTGCTCAGAAAGAAATATCTTCACAACACAACCCTGTTCCTGTCATCACCGAAAGGAGGTTCACAGTTCTGGCAAGGCATTCATGCAGTCAAACATCTGTTTTGTAGAGGGGCTATATATAAGGTCAATGATGGAAGAGATGTCAGATTTTGGATAGACATATGGTGTGGAGAGGTACCATTAAAATTAATGTACCCTGGTCTGTATAATATCTGTAGAGACAAGGAGAGTGTAGTAAGAGACAATTGGGATGGTCTGGAGTGGACAATTGATTTTAGAAGAAATTTCACAGAAAACACTCTACAGGAATGGGGGTGCCTTAAAGAACAGTTACAAGGCTATCAGATAAATGAAGAGAGAGATACTGTTGTTTGGGCGCTGGACCGGAAAAAGAGTTACACTACCAGGTCCATGTATAGAGACATAACGTTTAGAGGGGTGATAAATAAAAGGATGGCCAAACTCTGGAAGTGCAAACTGCCAATGAAACTGAAAGTGTTCATGTGGCAAGCATTTCAAGATAAGCTTCCTACTGGAGTAGAGTTGAAAAAGAGGAGGTGGAAAGGTAACAAGAATTGCATACTTTGCAATATTCCTGAGACAACTGATCACATTCTATTTAAATGTAAGATGGCTAAGTTTGTCTGGCTTAGTATAAAGGAAGCTCTTGGATTGGATGAGATCCCAACTTCAATGAAAGACTTCCTTGAAAACTGGCTAACGCTTACAAATACAAATTACAATCTGGGGGTGTTTGGTTTTGCATGTATTTCATGGGCATTGTGGAAAGAAAGGAATGCAAAAGCTATACAAAAGAAGTTTACAAAGAAAGGACCTGATGTTCTCCAAACAATTTTCTTTTATATGCAGAAATGGAAGGCGCTCCTGTCTTCAAAAGACAGAAGCTGTATGGAGACAAAGATGGAGTCGATGAAATCGTGGTTCCAGTCATTTATGCAGGCAAGAAGACAAAGACAAACTGATGCCGAAGACTTCATGTGAGCTGGTTAAGAGAGATGTTTCAGAGAGTTGAGTTTTTGGTTTTGAGGTTGCCGAGTTCTAGGTGTCGAGTTGAGTTGCTGTGTTCAGAAAGCTGGGTTGCTGTTTTGAGTTTGAAGTAAGTTTGCCTAGTACTAGGTGTCGAGTTGGTTGTTTCTGGTAGTAGGAGTTACCTGTGAGCTGAACTGTAAGCTGGCAATCCCAGCATGGGTTTCGGTTGTAATGACAAACTAAATTCGCTTTCAATAAAAGCAGGCCAAAAATGACTTTTTCTAAAAAAAATATCATAACAATTTATTATAGAGTACCTGTTCCGGGCTCGATCCACGGCGAGATGAAGAGCGCCGGGACGCGGACGCCAAGGCGGTCGAAGGCGAAGCTGATGGGCGGGGCGCTGACGAGGCCGTCGGGGCTGGGGACGCCGGCGATCGGCGTCGGCACGTGGTCAAAGAACCCGCCGTGCTCGTCGTAGGTGATCACCAGCAGCGTCTCGTGCCACTGTGGCCCCGACCGCAGCGCCTCGTACACCTCCTTGACGAAGCGCTGGCCGTTGGCCACGTCGTGCGACGGGTGGTCGTCGTTGCCGGGGAAGAGCTTCAGGTCGAAGTAGCGCTGCTCGATCACCACGTAGTTGGGGAGCTTGCCCTCCTTGCAGTGCCGCTTGAAGTCGATGTCGTACGGGTGGAACTTGCCCACGTACTTGAGCTGCCGCAGGTTCCTGCGTGAGAACATGGCCTTTTTTTATTATTTAAACTTTTAATTAATATTTTAAAAATAGTTAGTGCGAAATTGTATTTTTAATATCTAGGCGATTTGGTCATGTCAATCCGCATGGCGTGACTAAAACTACACAATCATGACTAAAACTATGATCACGCTAATTAATTAAATTGACTGGCGTGACCAGCTCCCACGTCAGCATGGAACGCCATGTCGGATTAGGTGGATCGGGCTGAACAGGGAGTCACGCCAAGCTGGTGTCCCGTGTACTTCCACCAAATTCTAAAAAAAGTTGTTCAACTTAAGTAGTATCTCCAATATCTAGCTACCGTTGATCTAATTACCCTTGTGTTTTACACCATTTCGAACTATTTACCTTATGTACTGTAATTTCTTTTTCGTTTTTGTTTTACAGACCCACGAATCTATTTCGTTTCTAGTCCATGTTACTTACAAATGCGCGATTCTATGATTAAGACACGTAGCCAGCATCTGTCAGAATGTTAGACATGCATATGAATAAAAGCATATATTAAACTCATGACAGCCTGTCGAGTGCACCCTTGTATGTACAAATGCAATAGAATACAAGTGTAATCTCAGTATTCACGATCTGGACATTGTCCAGAACGGATCGCATTTGAGAATATCCTTCGACATATCCCATATGGAACCCAAGGTCAACACATGGCCACTGAACTACCAATACGTGAAGCAACCAAGCACACACGTTTAGCAAATGACTAGCTTCCGAATAAGCTTTAACATCAACAGGAATATACTTTCTTGTTACAAATCTCACTGTTATTATACTCTAAGCACAACTAGGCACTTCTGTAATTTTCTGCGTGTGTATCATTTTTAATTGATCTGCGCATTTTAGTTGTTTATATGCAACTGAACATACAAACTTTCTTCTGCAAAAGAAAACATATGAATTAGCAGTTTAGATGAACAACCAAACATAGTAGCAACTATGTTCTCGAAAAGAAAACTGAACATATGAACTCTGTTTTTCATCTCTTCTCTCCATAATATAACTTAAGGACTGGAATAATGACTAACTTCCAATTAACTTAAGAAAACTAAACATGTCGACTCTTTTTCGATACCAATTTGGAACACAATGTCAACGCATGGTCACTGCCCTGCCATTACGTGAAGCAACTACGCATACAGAAATGACTAGCTTCCAATTAAGCTATAACAACACGAGGAATATACCTTTTTGTTCCAACTCGCACTGTCATACTCTAAGCGCAACTAGACACTTCTGTAATTTTTTTATGGGTATATCTTGTTTAACCTGTACCTACTAGCAGTTCGGATGAACACAAATGATGAACATTTCAACTCTTTTTAATACCTATATAAGTATATTATCTTCACACATTAACATAATAAAAACATTTCAACTCTTTTTAATACCTATATAAGTATATTATCTTCACACATTAACATAATAAAAACATGCACATGAATGACAAGAACAATGGTATTGGCACACAAAAGAAATCTAAAGCTTCCAAGATGAACACAAGTGATGAACATACCGACTCCTTTCAAATTTAAATATACCTATTCTCTTCACACATTAACATAAGGACATATGTAGTCTATGAACGACACGAACAATGGTATTAATTGGCACATAGAAGAAATCCAAGTTCTAAGATTAACATAGAACACATCGATCCATAGTAATTTTTTTTAAAACGTCGTGACAAAAATGAAGCAATAAAAATAACCAACTAGCTGGTTGATGGACTGACCTGTAGAAGAGGACGGATGGCGGGAACTGGTAGTAGATCCCGAACGAGCGCCCGGCGTCGTGTAGCGCGTCGAAGATGGTGCGCTGCGGGAGGCCGTCGCGGAGCATCTTCTTGTCGTTGTTGACGAGCCCGTGCGAGGTCGCCGAGTGCACGAACATCCGGTTGGGCTGCGTCGACGACGGCACGGACGCGAACCACCGGTCGCACACGGCGAACTCCCGGACGAGCTCGCGGTACACGGGCACGGCGTCGGGCCGGAACCCGTTCATCACCGTGCGCGACATCGCTGGCTTCTGCTTCTCCGCATTCTGCGCGAAGCCGCTCATGGGCGGCACCGCCACGCCGGGCTTGGTCGCCGGGGAGGTGGAGCCCCAGGTGTAGGCGTCGCCGTACACCTGCTCGTAGATGTCCATGAACGAGTGGCCCGGGTCCGGGTCCACGTACTCGGAGCCGTCGCCGAAGTGGACGGCCGGGGACGACGCGTCGCCGGCCACGGCGTGGTTGAGCTCGGCGCCCGTCACGCCGTCGATCTCCGGGTTCAGGGACTTCATCCACCCCAGCATGTGGTCGAAGGAGCGGTTCTCCTGGATCAGCACCACCACCGTCTTGATCTTGTCCGCCATGGGAGGTCGATCAACAACGAGCTGGCAGCAGCTGATGGCTGGAGCTCGAACGATCGTCGGTGGTGGTTGCCGGCTGGAACGCAAATGTGCCTGGCTCAGCTTGGGTTGAAGACAAGGCCAGCTAATAAGGATGTCAACTGGCTAATAAGCGTATTACTACTTAGCGTGTCATTTGGCCGGAGCTTTCGCAAGACAAAAAAAAAAACGAAGCGTGTTAAATGATGTCGATTTGTTGAAGCAAGCTCGAGGTGACATGTTAGGTGTAGTTAAGGACGACCGGGAATGTTTTGTTTTTATGAGACGGCAAGAATCGTCCAAGTTGGCTATATGTTGGGCACCCACACCAGACAAAAACTGTAGGGTCACACGCAACCTATAGTTTTGAGTAGAAGACGTGTGTTATTTGTTGCTGTGAGAACACAACAAACCATGGAGTAAAATTTTAACGGGTTATTGTACTAAATTATTTTGGTTTAAATGAAATAAAAGTTCTCAAGTTAGCGGAATGATCCGGTAATTTTTGCAGTGTTTATTTGAGTAAACCACACGGTTGTATTGTTTCCAATTCTGGATGCAATATGTTTTGGCGCACAAGATCAAGCTTCTGCCCGAGGTTGCTAATTTACTTGCGCTGGACATACAACAAGAAAAACCACAAAAGAGTAAATTCACGAAAACTACAGGTTTTTTAGACAATACAGATTTGAGCCCCTATGTCACAAAACTTCAGATTTTGGGTTAATGTTATCACACGACAATTGAAGCCTCCATCTAAAAAAGTTGCTATCAGGTGCAAGTGGGCCCCACTTGACATAACAGTATTAGGAAAAATAGCATTTCATAGATGTTCATTATTAGGAAAAAAATACTTCTTACTTTCATGTTACACGTACAACCAGTATTTTATCCATCATCTTTACCTTTCCAGGGGTAAGAGCATCTCCAAGAGAACCCCGTAAATCTCCCTCAAATCAAAATATTGGGGGTCAATTAAAAAAAACCATCTCCAACAGGGTCTCAGAATCACCCCCAATTTATTCATAGCCCCTATACTCCCCTCATTTGTAGCTACGAACAGGGGAGGAATTGGAGCCCCCATTCCTTTTATTTACAATAGAATTAATATTTTTATGGCTCTAAATGTTGATGTGGCCCAATCAAAAGTGTTTTGATCCACTTTTAGGGGGGGACTGTTGGAGGAGGGATGGAAAATTGCCCCTTATAGTTTTTTGGTTGCTCCTAAAAACAAGTTTATGTGACCAATTTTAAGGGGATCTCTTGGAGATGCTCTAAGATTGTAAAGCCTCTACCCCCATTTCCTTCTCCTTACTTCATGTTTCTAATTAATGGGAGGTTGCCTATGAATGTTGGAGTAATTGAATCGTCTCACACCTGCCTCTTGTGAAATTCCACCCAAAACCTTGTAATGTGGACAACGCTGCAATGGATTAGTGATACGTCCACCAAACTTGCGATTCATGTGCTCGCACATTTTATGGTTCCCATCGTCAATGTACAATTCTTCAAGGACCATCGCTTTCTCCATGAAGAATTTGGCCAAGTGGACACCAAAGCTGTTTGACTTCTTCAAGTGAAACTGCAAACTCACTCGTTTTAGATAGAACTGCATGCAGTTGAAGTTGAACCATTTATCGCTCAATCCAGGAATATCAATAACCTCATGGTTCTCATCATCTCCGCCATCTGATCTTTGTGGTGCATGAAGTGACTAATCGACTTACGGAAATCCAACTGAGCTTCCCTGTTTAGGAAAGTTCTCTTATGTTCCAAAGTATCCCGATACACTGAACGACTCAGTCCGTAAGGCTGGACATCTTCAATGTTCAACTTGAGCCTGAGGTCAGAAACCGCAGGGCAACACCGGAGGCAGTTTCCTATTGCAACTGCCGCGCCAGCTTGCTCACATGCTTCAGCTTTCCATCCACCTCTAGCTGCTTGAGGTTGCTCAATAACATGTCACCTAGGAGCTCATCATGTCTCTTCTTCTCAGGGACAGCAATATCCTCGATCAGGCACACAAATTTCAGCTTCAGAACCTTAGTATTGCGAAAATTGGTAACAAAGGTCCAGAAGAGCGTGCTCAATGGGAGACTTCGTCAAAAACTTCCAAATCAGCTCGTCTCAGGTCCGTTGGTGGGGATTTCAGCGGGAACATGTAAGCATTCCCGCTGTATTTGAAGTATCTCACTCTCGGGGCATCGAGCTCGAAGGTAAAATCTTCAGCATAGCAGCAATTCACTAGCGCTAGGATGGAGACCGTTGGGCAACCTAAGCTTTGTACCTTAGTGGAATCGGCTCTATAATCGTCTCGAAAGTGTGAAGACCAGTCATTCTCATGGTAGTCGTCTGCAGGATGATAGACCTCGGTTTTGATATAGACGTAATCAAGATGCAAGTTGTCGAGTTGCGGTGAGGCGACGATCATGCCCTGGAGACTGTCCAGGGAGACTGCGCAGCTTTGCAGTTGCAACACTGCCAGAAAAGGGAAGAAGGCGGCTGGTGGTGGCGACTCCAGATTGTTACAGTTGGTGATGTGCAGCTCCCGTAGAGCATGGGATGGAACGGAGCCAAAGCTGAGCTTGTAGTACCCGATGTGGCTGTCGGGCATCGACGTCGGGCCGTCGTTCTTGCAACCAGCGAGTGGAGAGCTGAAAGTACTGTAAGCCTCAATGTGGACCTCCTCGACGCCCCGGCAGGCCGGGTGGGAGAGCAGGTCGTCGATTTCGTGCTCATACGGGTAGTCACCGCAAGACATGAACCGCTCAATGGCAATTTCTATTTTGGGATGTGAGCCTTTTTCTTTATTTTTGCTAGTCTTTAATTATAAAATAAAATGAATTTGTTTTATTTGATGAAAAATGTATTTATAAATTTATAGAATAGGTTAAGGATATTTATGGTTGGATAATTCCTTGGTAAATTTCTCCCAAATTTCTAATATCATTTTCCCCCAATAATCAAATCCTATCTTATTCTTTATCTTTTTTTTGGGAGTGACTATATGTCAGTCAGCTAAAAATAGAATTAATTTCAGTCAATTTTCCCAACAAATCAGAATGTAACACGTATTAAGTCGTCCTTTGACTGGTATGAGAAAATTTGAGTGTTTTCAATTTTAATTTCAGTCAAATTCAGTGAAAACTGTAAATTGACTGGAAACTGTACTGGTTTCAGTCACATTTTGCAGCCGTACGTGCGATCGATGTGCACACCTCCTGGGCGTGACTTGATAACGTAGGAAATCTCCCGCCCGCACTCCAGCGTATTACAGTTTTGGATACGACCTGCGCCCGTTAAGAAATGTACTGTACATTACACCAACTTGAGCCTCACAAAGACAACATAAGTCCTCTGATCGATGCAAAATTGTGAAGCGGTCGTGAAGACAAAGTGATGCAAACGAAAGTAGTTGCAAGGGCGATGCCTCATGGGAACTCAGTAAAATGTCCCCAGATTGCTTCCTCTACTTTCACAAGAGCGCCCTATATTCCACACTCTGTGAAACTTCACTGCATATTGGTTATCGAATGCAAAAAACAAGAGCGCCCTATATTCCACACTCTGTGTCTAGGAGATAGTTGGGCACATCTAAGAATTGAACTCCACTGATCTGGCAATCACTAGGCACTGACCTAAAAAAAAAAAAAACATTACTAGACACTGAATTGAACTCCATTGATCGTCATACTTTTCACTGAAGAAGACTATCTGAGTTCGTACGTTCTTTCAAAAGAACAAAGAAAAAAAAAGATTAAAATGCACTCAAAATGACTGAGAAGGACATAACTAAACAACACTGAACATTGAACTCACTGACCATTGACTACACTAAACTAACTGAAAAGTCACTACACCAACCTGACTGAAAGTCACTAGCCTGAGTTAGCAGTTCTTTCAAAAGAGAAAAGAGAGAAAAAAGAAAGAAAGAATAAAATGCACTCAAATGACCGAGAAGGAAAAAACTAAACTACACTGAGCATTGAACTCACTGACCATTGACTACACTAAACTAACTGAAAAGTCACTACACTAACCTGACTGGAAGTCACACAGGTAAACAACAGAGTGAAGATCACATATCCTTGCGACGATTTACATCTTAAGCAAAGTAATACAGAGGGGGCCAAGTGCAAAATCATTTCTTGAAGCTAAAATGACTCCCTATATGCTGAAGACGACCTAACAAAAATGACATATGTGGCATTCTGACAGGAAATGGCTCCAAAGTTTCACTTCTGCTTAAAGCAACTAAACTGCTAGAATACGCACCGCCGTACCCCTGCCGCAACACAAACTGTTGACAATGCCGTCCATCCCCAAATCTCACCTCCAGACCTCCGCACCACCAAAACTGAAGAATCCACAAAACAAATGAAACACAAGCAAGCATCCAAACCGTAGAAGAACTCTACAGGAGGACCGTCGACGTGCTGAGCGCCTCGTGGCCTCGCCACTCCATCGCTCCTTCAACTAGGGGAAGAAATGGGCAATTTGCTAACGGGCGCTTCGTCAAGTCGGTAGCGGGTATATGACATAACACTCCCTAAGCAAGCCCCGCACGTAAAACTTGGGCCAGAAAACAAAACGAGACAGACCTGCCTCCGGTTTAGGCCCAAATGAAATAAACAGACCATAAAGCGGACAGCAGAAAGCAGGATACGTGGCACAGTGTGGTTGGATGAAAAATCGACTGAATGGAGTTCCATTTTTAGCTGACTGATGTTTAGCAATGGCGTTTTTTTCCCCCTTCATTTCCTTTGACATGAAATTCTTAAAACCTCCAGCCAGACTTTGGGCTGAAATTCCGTTGGCCCATCTCCCTTTTCCCCTCTTCCCTCCTTTTCTTTTTCTCTCCTGGGCTACATTATTTTCTTCTCCTGCGGCCCAGCTCGCCTCAACGCAGCCCACCACCAGCCCACCTACTCTCTCCCACTGACAGATGGGACCTGCCTGTCATCCCCGCCACCAAACCCTAACCTCCACCGCGCCGTATGCCGCCGCCGCCGCCTCCTATAAAACGCCGCGGACCCCACCCTGCGCCGCTTTTTCCCACCGCCGCCATCCAGGGCCCGAGCTCCGCCTTTCACCGCCGGGATGCGCCGCCGCCGCCATTGCCGCCACCACCGAGAGCTCGAGGTCCCGACGCTCCAAGCCTTCCAGGTCTACTCCGAGCGGACGAAGAGCTCCGTGGCGACGCGCCGCACCAGTGGAGCCCTTCCCCGTCAATCCCCGACGCCGGCAGCAGCCTCCCCTGGACGCCGACGAGCTACCGCCGATGCTCGCCGTCGCACGCCGCCTTCCAGCCCTCCTAGCATGATTGCGACGTCATGGTGAGAATCCCGGCCTCCTCCGCTTTCTACCTGTCGAAATCCCGTTGCAAACGGAGCTCGGTAGCCTGACATCGTGTGTCTCCGGCGATGCTCCGGCCAGGCGCCGCCGTCTCTTGTCGCCGGCAACTGCCGCACCGGCTCTGGTCCACCATGGACATATGAACCCAGACCAGGTTGCGGTCCACATCGTAGACCTGTTTCACAGTTTTTTCCTTCACAGAAATAATTATGAGAACCCGTATAATCCAGCTTTGCTGTTTAGCCCTGTCCATTCTATTAATTAAACCCGAACTACAATCAGCCTTCCCATCTTGCATCAAAGCCCCTGGAACCTTTCGTTTAACTATGAGAATATTCAAACTATCATAGCTTTTATCAGTAACTCTGATTTGGGTGATTCTTGTGCCTAAGTCTTCATCTCATCGTAATACATCCAACCTTAGTGTTTTTTATGATATGTTTATGATGTTTGGTGTACTGTATTTATTTGTGTGTGCCTTTTCTTTTTATCGGTTAGTTCATTCAAATCGATGATGACATGGAGAAGCGGTACGACAAGAGATGAAGAGCACAAAAGGCCACTGAGCAGCATTGTATAAACAGGCAAGTGTCCTTGAACATCTTGCTCCTATTAGTATTAGATTATAGTACAATCCTTGATTGGATTGCGTTTAAATTGAATCCTATGTGTCTTTACTTTGTTCCTTATTATTCCTTGTCGCCTGTTGGGTAGTGTCTATTATGGGTAGATTCATGCTTAGCCTTGCTGCTATTTGAGATGGGAGTCCTTAATTTTTACTAATGATCTATGCAACTTAATTGGGAATGGTAATGGTTAGCAACATATGAAGCTTTTAGGGAATCTGAGAATGATGGTTGGTTTGGTATGATGCCGTCGTGCACGAGAATTTGGTTTGTGCTTGTATCTGCTTAGATTGTTAGGGCATTACAGCAATGCTAACATGCAGGCAGTATCCAAAATTCGCAACTGTCCATGCGTAAACACACATTCATACAAGTTATATGCTTGCAATTTTGTGCAATCAACCTACCTTAGTCTAACAAGGCTCCAGGACTTTAGAGTTACAAGTCCGAGCCTCCAAAATACCAGTCCATGTTAAGAATTAACTAACTAGTCAATATATATCCAAAAGTTACTCCTTGATTGCGATGCCAATATAGCTTGATCCCCCTTCTTCTACCTGAAACATGAATAGAAGTGCATGAATGGAAGTTTTATTCAATCAGAACAAACTCAATCTTTGGAAAACATTTTCTGCAAGAATATGGCATCACCATAGATAAGGCTGTGTACATTCACAGTCTTCTTCCTACAGTTCCTTACAGGCCGATTGGTGTTGTCCTTGCCTAAAACAAGTAAAATCCAGGAAGGATTAGAAAGCACAAATATATAAGCTACACGGCAATGTGTCATTCACCTGTTTGGTTTTGGTCTGTTGCTTCATCTTACCTTTGCGCTTCTCCTTCGCCATCCTCGGAGGCACCATCACCACATTCATCATCCTCACGGGTCTCATTACCATTGGAGCTAGAGTCCATCGTTTCCAAGTCGCATGGAGTCGTTGTGTCGCTGTCACTTCCAACATATTCACCCTCCACATCCTCAGTTGGCTGCTTCCTGTGCCTTTTCTTCTTCACACCATTGTCACGTTTTCTCATTCCTGCAAGACTAGCTTTCATGCTTCGTGATGCAGCTCACGAGAAGGACGACCATCTGCCTCATCAAGAATCGGCTCTGAACAAATAAAACTAAACTCTTTTTGGATACGTTATGCCAACCAATCTCAGAGAAAATTCTGAAATGCGACTATCCACATGCATGGGTTTTTAAGAAATTCTATTTGCAGTATCATGTGAAATGATGCAACAAATTACACTATTCTTCGGCAATGTGCACACCTCTTCTTCGACCATTCTTATGCAACATGTGTTATGCATTCCAAGAAAAACGCAGCACAACTTTTCTAATAGCAAACAATTAGACTAAAAGTAAATAGTGATATATTTCTTCCTAGCTACCAGAGTACTACACAAGTACCCATTGATCAAGAAAACGGTCCAGCGGAATTTACAGATTTACTAGTAATAAAATCAACAAGAATGAAACATAGATAGAATGAAAAGGCAGCAATATTAAGCTAATGCAAAATGTAGAACATTGTAACAGTGATTGATTACTTGCTACTATATATCAGAGATAGGTTGCTTACCATGCAAAAGGACGTAAGACGACATCACTGATGGTCCGGGGGAGGCAGAGCTAGAGGAGGTTGTCCTAGATTGCCGTCGGGTAGCAGCTCCATGTGGTTCACGGCATCTTGGTAAATGCCGAGGGAGAGCTGCCTCACTTGGCTCAATCCCTCGAGCTACCTTTGCATCTGGAACTTGACGGCTGTAGCTCGAACTTTGCCTTGTGCAAGTCCGCCGCCAACCAGCTCTTCTCTCCATCGGCATTCTGCAGCTTCTGTCTTAGGTGGCTGACGTGGGCCTTCTTTGCCTTGCAGCTCCTTGTCGAGCCGTGCAATCTTGTTGTCGCGCGTGTGCAGCTCCGTCTCCATCATTTGCGTCACCTGGTACGAAGCCCCCTTGGCGGAGCGCTCGCTGCCGCCCACACGACAAGCAGAGCTGCCCAGCGTGGACAATGACAACTCGGCGTCGGCCAACTTGCGCTTCCTCTTGTCATCGTGGACCGTACTCCTGGTTCCTTCTTCACCGGTGGTAGCGTCGGGATGGGGCGGATTGTACCGTCGATGGGCGGGATGCGGTGGGAGAGGAACTCTGCGACATCAATGCCCTTGCAGCCGGCGGCTCTGAACATAAGCTTCTCGATGGCCTTGTCGGCAGTGGGGGTCAGCGTGAGGGTGAGAGCAATTTTCGGAGTGAGGGTGAGAGGGAGAGAGAGGTCACCGTGGCTGCTTATTTGATCTAGCCTGGGCTAGAAACTATCAGCCAATTATTGTCACTTGGCAATCTTTCACGCGCACGTACGCGTAGTTATCCAGACGACCCGACCTCCAAACGTGCACATACGCGATGATCCCCATGAACTCTCCGTACGTGAAAACCGGCCTCCAAACTGACCCCTCACTATCAGCCAACACACATCATCTCCATTCCTGACGCCACGACCCATGAACACGAGCCCGACGTAGTAGTTGCAAAGTTGGCACGATCCTCTGCCGTTTCGATTTTGGATTCCCGCCGCGCGCATCACCCACTACCACCGATTTTTCCGGCCTGACCGCCCACAACTCCTAGTACAAATCGGTGGGTGGGGGGAGTTAGTGTGTATTGGCGGGAGTTATAGTACTGGGAGTTGTGGGCGGTCAGGCCAGAAAAATCGGTGGTAGTGGGTGATGCGCGCGGCGGGATTCCAAAATCCAAACGGAGGAGGATCATGCCAATTTTGCAACTGCTACGTCATGCTCGTGTTCGTGGGTCGTGGCGTCAAGAGCGGAGATGATGCGTGTTGACTGATAGTGAGGGGTCAGTTTGGAGGCCGGTTTTCACGTACAGAGAGCTCGTGGGGATCATCGCGTACGTGCGCGTTTGAAGGCCAAGTCGTCTGGATAACTACACGTACGTGCACGTGAAAGATCGCCAAGTGACAATAATCTGGCTAATAGTTTCCATCCCAGGCTAGAGCAAATCAGCTGCCACGGTGACCTCTCTCTCCCTCTCACCATCACTCCGAAAATTGCTCTCATCCTCACGCTGACCCCCACTGCCGAGAAGACCATCGAGTAGCTTATGTTCAGGGCCGACCGCGGCAAGGGCATTGATGTCACGGAGTTCCTCTCCCGCCGCATCCCGCCCGTCGGCGGTACAATTCGCCCCATCTCGATGCTACCGCCAGTGAAGAAGGAACCAGGGAGTACGGTCGACGAGGACAAGAGGAAGCGCAAGTTGGCCGACGCTGAGTTGTCGTTGTCCATGCTGGGGAGCTTTGCTTGTCGTGTGGGCAGCGGCGAGCGCTCCGCCAAGGGGGCTTCGTACCAGGTGATGCAAATGATGGAGGCGGAGCTGCACACGCGAGACAACAAGATCGCACGACTTGAGAAGGAGCTCCAGGCGGAGAAGGCCCGCGTCATCCACCTAAGACAGAAGCTGCAGAACGCCGACGGAGAGAAGAGCTGGTTGGCGGTGGACCTGCACAAGGCAAAGTCCGAGCTGCAGGCCGTCAAGTTCCAGATGCAAAGGCATCTTGAGGGATTGAACCAAGTGAGGCAGCTCACCCTCGGCATTTACCAGGACGCCATCAACCACGTGGAGCTGATACCCGACGGCAATCTGGGACAACCTCCTCTAGCTCTGCCTCCCCCAGACCATCAGTGATGTCGTCTTATGTCCTTTTGCATGGTAAGCAACCTATCTCTGATATATAGTAGCAAGTAATCAATCACTGTTACAATGTTTTACATATTGCATTAGCTTAATATTGCTTCCTTTTCATTCTCTCTGTTTCATTCTTGTTGATTTTATTACTAGTACCTCTGTAAAATTGTGCTGGGCTATTTTCTTGATCAATGGGTACTTGTGTAGTACTCTGGTAGCTAGGGAGAAATATATCACTATTTACTTTCAGTCTAATTGTTTGCTATTAGAAAAATTGTGCTGCGTTTTTCTTGGAATGCATAACACATCTTGTATAAGCAACGGTCGAAGAAGGGGTGTGCACATTGCGGAAGAATAGTGTAATTTGTTGCATCATTTCACATGATACTGCAAATAGAATTTTTTAAAACCCCATTCATGAGGATAGTCGCATTTCATAATTTTCTCTCAGATTGGTTGGCATAAAGTATCCAAACAGACACAATCTGTACAGTCCAAGAATTACCCGCATGTCATCGTCCTCATCACTAGGAATTTCAATGTAGTTAGTGTTGTTTCCTGTGAGAACATCAACTATTTCTGCAATATCATCAACTCTCAGTCTGCAGTTCTTCTTTGCTTTCCTCCTTGCCCTCCCTGCTAATCTGGTTGATTTCATCACTTCTTGCATGTCGTTCGACACCTTTGAGCACTCCGAAACATTACCAGGAATCCCAGCAAGATGTTCTCTAAACCGGGTAGCACCGCCACCTTTAATTCGCTTGTTGCAGTAGTTACACTTAAATCCAGCACCAACTGGATCACCATGTGACCATATATACTGAATACTTCGATCTCAGTCTGGTATGAATCCTAGTTAGCATTAACAAAAAATTAGCATTCATACTAAAACTAATTGCTAATCCTAGTCTGCTAGACATCAAAGTATTGTCCGTTTAACACAATCACTTCCATATAAGTTAAATATGCAGCAGAGCCAGGGAATTTTGGAAAGCTAGTCATTGTTGATGTTTAAAAAAAAATTAAGGCATCACAACAAGACTTTGTTCGCTGATGGCACTAAAAGTACTCTGAAAACGATGCATAATCTCAAAAATTCAACTAATATGTTAGCCTCTCCTTGCAATCATACACCTGTAGCTATTAGTTAGTGTTGGAGTGTTGACAGCCCATGTATAGAGGCCCATCTAGAGGCCTATGTATAGGAGCTATATGTATCACCCTTCTAGGGTTACGGCGGGTGGCGGGGGTTCTCTGGCCTTCGGTCCTCTCCGCCACTACGGCCGAGCTGGGGATCTCACCGATTCCGACATCTGTCCGTGGCGCCCTGGCTGATCCTCGCTGGCGTCGGGCGATGGAGGAGGAGTATACTGCCTTACTTGCCAACCAGACGTGGGACCTCCTACCTTGTCCTCCTGGTGGCAATGTGGTTACAGGGAAGTAGATCTGGACCCATAAGCGTTGTGCTGATGGCTCACTTGATCGGTACAAGGCTCGCTGGGTTCTCAGGGGCTTCACCCAGCGGCCTGGAGTGGATTATGATGAGACTTTCAGTCCAGTGGTCAAGCCTGCTACAGTCCGCTCGGTTCTGTCGCTGGCTCTCTCTCGCTCTTGGCCGGTGCATCAGCTGGATGTGAAGAATGCTTTCTTACATGGCACTCTGTCGGAAGCAGTATACTGCAGCCAGCCAGCAGGGTTTGTGGATTCCAGTCGTCCTGACATGGTGTGCCGACTCAACAAGTCTCTCTATGGTCTGAAGCAAGCTCCTCGGGCTTGGTACTCTCGGTTTGCCTCGTTCCTAGTCACCTTGGGGTTCACTGAGTGCAAGTCGGATACCTCACTGTTCGTTGCGCTGACACTGCTTATCTGCTGCTCTATGTTGATGACATCATACTCGCTGCGTCCAGTTAGACCTTGCTCCAGCGCATCATACAGTCTTTGCAGCAGTTTGCTGTGAAGGATCTGGGTGTCTTTCATCACTTCTTGGGAGTCACTGTTGAGCACCGCCCTTCTGGCCTGTTCCTCCACTAGCGGCAGCATGCTCTTGATATTCTGGAGCGTGCGGGGATGTCTGATTGCAAGCCGTGCTCCACCCCTGTTGACACTCAGGCCAAGCTGTCTGCTACTTTGGGTGACCCAGTTGCTGACCCAACTGCTTACAGGAGCCTTGCCAGTGCCTTGCAGTATCTTCCCTTCACCAGGCTAGACATCACCTATGCCATCCAGCAGGTCTGCCTTCATATGCATGATCCTCGCGAGTCACACCTTGCTACCTTGAAGCACCTCCTCCGCTATGTTCATGGCACGGTTGACTACGGCCTGACTCTTCACCGGTCTCCTTCTACTGAGCTCGTTGTCTACACGGATGCGGACTGGGCTGGCTGTCCGGACACTCGCCGCTCTACCTCAGGCTACGCCGTCTTCCTCGGCGGCAACCTTGTCTCTTGGTCATCCAAGCGACAGCCCGTGGTCTCCCGCTCCAGTGCCGAGGCGGAGTACCGGGCAGTGGCCAACGGTGTGGCTGAGGCATCGTGGCTTCGACAGCTCTTGGCAGAGCTCTACACTCCGCTCGCCAAGACTACGCTCGTCTACTGCGACAACGTCAGCGCGGTGTACCTCTCCACCAACCCGGTTCAGCATCAGCGAACGAAGCATGTAGAGATCGACCTCCACTTCATTCGGGACCGAGTCGCCATTGGGCAAGTGCGGGTTCTCCATGTCCCCACTACCTCTCCGTTCACGGACATCTTCACAAAGGGACTCCCCTGTACGACCTTCTCAGAGTTTCGCTCCAGTCTCAACGTAACCAGTGGCTAGTTGTGACTGCGGGCGCGCGCGGGGGGGGGGGGGGGGGGGGGGGGGGGTGGGTTCTTCTTTCTTGTGTCCAGTCTTGAACTCCGCTGCGCCGGTAAGTTCAGACTGCGGGGGGTTGTTGGAGTGTTGACAGCCCATGTATAGAGGCCCATGTATAGGAGCTATATGTATCACCCTTCTAGGGTTTGGGATGTACATTTGACAGTTTAATCCAAATCTAACAATTAGTTACAACTATTGGATCTATTTGGAAGTGTTGACCTACGTTAAGTACTGGAAATAAACGAATTAGAAAAAGAATCGACCACTGTCAGGAATATAAGGACCTAAGCAGCGCATCACCTGCCTCACCAATCTGCCGATGTAATTAAACACGTCATTAATCGCAAATAGAACAAGAAAGAACCAGTTTAAATAGACGGATACCTGCTCCTGCAGTAGCATTTGCGCCCCCATTCCCGCCGTCGCCAGCATCGCCACCCATGTCCACGGTGCCGGCATCAGCAATTGTCCTGCGCCCATCAAGACGGCCAGCTCGTCCTAGCCCATCTACGTCTCGCTCATTGCGGCTAGGATCATCATCCATGGCCAGTTCTGAGTGGGGAACATGAAGAGAGGGAGGGACTCACGAGTGTGAACTAGATATCGGAGAGGAGAGAAACAAATTTCAGGGCGGCTAGGGTTTCGCCGGCTCTTTTAACCACACGGAGATGAATAAACGGGCTGTGTGGGCTCTGTCGGGTCAAAAAAAAATTCAAATTGGGCCAAAATATTTTGTCCGATACATCATTTTACTGCCCTGGGCCAATAAACCAAAATTTTAACGAATTTTGGCAAAATTTGGCCGAAATTCTTTTCGCTCGCTCCTCCACATGGATTGTGAGCCTCTTCATGGATTCGTGCATGGCGAGCGCCGCCGCGGCACCCGGAAGAAAGCGTCGCGCCTGCTATCAAAAGATGCCTTGCGTAGAAATGGACGCCGGCGCCGCGCTAAGGCGTCGGCCACAACGAGCACTAGCACCGGGAGAACACGGTCGAGCACGCGGCCTCCCTGGCGAGCGCCAAGTAGAGGATGTGCTGCAGCAGGTCATCGGGAAGGTCGGACAGCCAAGTCCCGGTCACCACCATCGACATTGGCGGCGCGTCACGGCTCCATCGCCGCACACCTTCTACTAGGTCTTTTCTTTTCTTTTCTTTTCTTTTCTTTTCGGAGTTCGGACTTTGGAATCGGTTTTGTTCGAACATGATGGGCTTTACCGAGAGCTGGGCAGCAATTTTTGAGTGCCCAAGTACCGCCCCAATTCTCGGACAGTTCTCCCCGTGTTCCAAGAATCCTTTTTTTGGGGGAATAATATTCCAAGAATCATGTGTCAGTGTCGGAAGTCCAGATTGCCGACGCGTGGACAATGTGGGGGAATCCAACGGGAGCGGAAGTCGGCTTCGCACCTGTGCACGACGCTCGCACACGGCTTGGCTTCCGCATGACGTGCTCCCTCGGCTCCAGGTTTGGCAGCTTCGGCTCGTCCATCAAGCGTCGCTTCCACCTCCGCCAAAAACTCCCAGCCGCCGCCAGGCATGAGGATGCCGCTGCTGCCTCAACCGCCGGGTACGAGGATGCCGCCATGGCCTCAACCTCCAGGCACGAGGACGATCCAACATTCTGTTATGTCACTCAAATCTGATTGAGTCTAAAGGCTGAATCGATGAATCCTTCTCCCATAACATGTCACCACAAATGTCGTTTCTGTACACGATGGTTATCAGTGCAAATTCATCTCCTAACATTCAAGACTGGTCTGCTGTCAGTATAAATTTCATCTCCCATTTTTTAACATCCAAGACTACATCAGCATTTCATCTTCAATTTGTTGACATCCAAGAGGCCGTCATGCTTGCTGCCCTATCTCGGGATTTGATTAACGACGCAGGAGGAGCGGACATGGTTGGAGGCTAGGAGCAGCGGTGTTGACAGACTTTCACCGTCGCGGCGTCGCCGACGCCGGGGGATGGCGCGGAGGTTAGCGACGGCCGATGGGCAACGGCTGGCTCGACGCCTCGGCGAGAGGAAGAGGAAGGCAACGAGCGACTCTGGAGCAAGCCGCGGGCAATGCTAGAAGCTGTGAGCTAGAGGGGAGCCGAGTTTCTAGCGCTGTTGGATTCGCCCAACGCTGTCCACGCGTCGGACATCCGGGCGGGGCCGCACAAGGGCTGTTTGCGGACGGTCCCCAGAGAATTTCTTCCGTCAGTGTCGGCGTCATGTGCAATATTTTAGGTATGCTCACGGTATTATGTGTCAATGTCGGCATTTGACAGGACGTACGAGCGGATTGATTGTTTGTGTTTTTTAAACTTTAATTCTATTTTATCCCACACCGCAAGTCTGTTTTTGAATCCATTTAAACTGTCACGACTGGTGAAATTAATGCAACAGTGAATCTAATTTTTAAAAATGTTGAGTATATAAAAAAAACAAAATGTTAGATTAATTCTTTCATATTATTGATTTTACTAAAAGAATTGCATATAGTATTTTTAAATGTTGAGATCAAATACAATAATGTTTGAATTTTAAAAGCCAACATCTTGAATATACTAGTTCAACATTTTTATATAATCTTATTGAACCCATGCTTCTAGACTGTTAAACTAAGTTCTAAAAAAATGTTGAGTGTATGCCAAAAGTACAGTATAAATTAATTAATATAGTTGCTAATAAAATTTATAGGAATGAAAAACAAAACAATATGTACTCAACTTAAAATGCATAGGAACCAAAAATGTTGGGATCCAATATCATACCTTGATTAAATACATTCTTCAGGGTTGTGGACCTCAGTTATAATATATATTATTCAATTCCCGTCCTTTATCGCATAGGCAGCTGGTATCTTTCTTTTTGCATACACTAATCAAAAGTTTACTGCTACAGTTTATCTTCATTTTGCAGTCGCTACAGTTGAAGTTATCTGCCATTGCAACGACATGCACATCTGTATACTCGCAAAAAAAAAAAAAAATACATGCACATCTGTAGACTAGTTTTGGGCCACCAACATGCGCAGATACTTTCACCTCTATGTAAGAAGCTATAATTAATCATGGCATGCATAAGACCTTGTCAAGGAAGTACCTTGTAGCTAAAATATACTGGTAATTTCAAATTTGATTTACATGGACGCATACCCCTAGGCTCTCGCTTCAATAGACTCCCTGAGTCTGAGACACATGAATCAGGAAATAAGCATGCATGAGACCCTTTGATGACTGTTTGTCTTCCTCGGTCAAAATTCAGTCATATATAGGTACCAAATTAATAAAATGAGTGTTTGTGACGTAGTATACACTATCAAGAAAGAGAGGGTGTTATCCAAATTGGAGATGGCCAATTAAGCAAAGGATGGTCAGACTGCACCTTGCCAAGGCACTCAAGCGTGTGGGTTTCAAAGTTCCAGATGCCCACCTCCCGGGAACCAAACTTTGTGAGAGAAAATTGCTTCCAAGAGCCACTAGTCAGATAGGCGCAATTTGGTTTCAACCCCGGAAAATCCTTGGTTGGAAGGCACATCGAGGCATTCAAACCGAGAAAAAGAGAATGGCCTCGCAGGTCCCCAGCACTCATCTTCACCTGCTTACGGTCATCAACATCGACCTTGGCGAGCAGGATATCATCAGGGTATGCGTCCGGATCATCTACCGGAGCGGTCGGCAGGCACCACCTTTTGTGTCTCCACACCTGCAAGATGTCGCCCCATGGAGCCAGTACAATGTCACACCAAGACCAAAGGGCCCCGGGCATTCTCACAACCGCTGGACCACGTCCTGCGGAGATAGCCCTCACCGCCGGTGGCGACGGCCCGTTCAGGTCCAACGCGTAGACGTAGCCGGTGTCAGAGATCACGTAGAAATTCCCGTCCTTTTTGTTGTGCACCGCGCCATGGAAGTTGCAGCGCTCCGTCATCGCCAGCGAAGTGCGCAGGCTGGGGTATGCTGGCCCACCGGTCGTCGCGACATGGGCGAAGTAGAGGTCCCGAATGCCTGGTGCACGAGCATGACGGCGCCGGCGGCGGGGCTGCATGAGAGGTACGCTAAGTAGGTTGTTATCCGGCGGCGGGGCTGCATGAGAGGTGCTGCCGTCGGTGTGGGATGGTGAATCTCTCCAGGCCGGTAAGCGGGTTCAGCGCCTGAAAGTTGCGCGCATCGTCGGTGTGGTGACGATCCAGCCATGGCCCGATCCCACAACGTGGCGTGTGCGGAGCGTGGGGGGCAGCAGCCGGACCTTGAACACCGCGCCGGTGGAGACACTGTAGACCGTAGCGGTGTCGGCGTCGTCGGCGGCACACTTGTAGAGCAGGCAGGGAGACGAATCCGTGATGGGGAATTGGACGCGGCGGGCGTCGGCGCAGGCTGCGCGCCGGCGCGGAGCAGGTCCGGGATGGCCAGCTCCCGCATCACGATGAGAATCAAGTCCTCCGGGAGGCCGGGCCAGTCCCGGTAGATGGCCGCCCTCATGGCCGCTTCGGCGGGGAAGGAGATGATGGCAGCCGACGTCGCGCGGGTTCACGTTAAGTTGTTCGCTCGATCGGATCGACTAGTGCGGCGGGCCGGGTTCACGTTACGATAATTTGCAGCCGAAGAGGCCAGCAGAACGGGAACGAGCGGGACAGAGTTGGGGCTTTATTAAAGCAACTCCAACAGAGTACTCAAAACAGACTACTCAAAACCAGTTTTGAGTAACTAGCTAAAACAATTTTTTGCGTTTAGATACTCTCCATTTTTCAGTCTACCTAAAAATCAGGCTACCAATACCAAAAACAACATGTGAGCAGCACATGAGCAGGTTGTGCCGAGTCGTCGACAGACGCCGTGCGCGGGTTGTCGCGCACAAGCATCAGGACGGAGGACGGACGAGCTCAGGCACTGCAGCTCGGCGGGCACTGCCAAAGATTCATACCAAAACGGGAATTGTAGTCTATTATATATATAATTGATCAAGAAAAGGAGTCACCACGTTCGCTCTAAAATGCTAAAAATTCCTACGTTAATCCGAGAAAATAAGAAAAAAAAATTACCCTCCACTGCCATTATAAAATAATTAGTCAGAAAACCCCCTATAAATATTTATAAAATAGCTAAATTCGAAATAATAAAAAATAGCCAAAAACCCCTCACACTTATTTCCAAATTACCCACCATGCCATTATGAGTCAAAAAATAGCTTAAATTCGGAATAATAAAAAATAGCCAAAAAAAAAACCCTCGCACCTATTTCAAAATTACTCACCATGCCACCACTTCTATATGAAACAATTAGACAAAAATACCCTTCACATGTTTTAAAAACTATTATATATATAATTGATCAAGAAAAGGAGTCACCACGTTCGCTCTAAAATGCTAAAAATTCCTACGTTAATCCGAGAAAATAAGAAAAGAAAATTACCCTCCACTGCCATTATAAAATAATTAGTCAGAAAACCCCCTATAAATATTTATAAAATAGCTAAATTCGAAATAATAAAAAATAGCCAAAAACCCCTCACACTTATTTCCAAATTACCCACCATGCCATTATGAGTCAAAAAATAGCTTAAATTCGGAATAATAAAAAATAGCCAAAAAAAAAAACCCTCGCACCTATTTCAAAATTACTCACCATGCCACCACTTCTATATGAAACAATTAGACAAAAATACCCTTCACATGTTTTAAAAATTATCCACCCTATTATTATCAAAAAATTATCCAAAATACCAGTGTTCCTCTAATATATGCAAACATATATACGTATATCAATTTACCATGAGACAACAGGCAAAGAAACACAAGCTAGCATTACAGCCTAGCGAGCAAAGCCAATTAGTGGCAACAATGCCAACGAAGAACACTAGCCGTCCACGCGATGCGTGAGCTACATGTTCGCAGAAGCATGAGATTGCTAGGCGCACACACAACGACAAAAAAAAAAAAAAAAAAAATAGCGTCGCTACAAGCTAAGCCTCCGACCAGGTATGTGGAACATATCCAATTATCAACCGCTAATGTTTGATTCTTGAGAAAATGCCACTAACAAGCACATGCACGAAGAGAAAACAGTCTAGACTTATGGGACCGTCTCCAGGTTTAGATCATGCATGCGTTCGCGATCCTGTGGTGTGCGTATTCGTGGGAGGAATTCATCAAGCACACGTCTGATCTGCGGTGGTCGGCAAGCTGTGCTTGCACCTGATCACTGGATGTCCGTGAGGTCGCGAGGGTCGAGCAGATCGATGACCAGGCAGTTCTTGACTTGATGTGCTTCCCCTAAAGCAATGATGCAACGCTTCGCCTTGATCAGTTGGCCTACGACCTCACTATAATGAATGCCTTTCGCATGTGAGACGGGACTGAAAGAGGGTCAAACGCGCTTGGTTCCACATTGGATTTCGTGAGTGACATGGTTCATGGGCGTTGGTGGATGACACTGGCAACAGGGAGCTGTCTGGAGCAGAGCATCTCCGGCCACACACGACGGAGCTACCTGCGATCGAGTGCCTTCTAGCCTGAACCTATCTTTCATCTTTATCTGCCCAACAAACAACGTCAAACAACAATAAGCTCCGTAAATAAAAAAGGGGTTTTGCTATTCGCACCTTTAGGGTCAGGGAAATAATGGGGGGTTTTACTTCATGTTGATATCTATATGTAGATTTAGAAAAATCTAAAACATTTTCTTCAAAACAGTTAGGTTGTACTAATTATTTAGTTTGGCAGATTTTGTTTCTTAAGTGCACATATACCTTACATATAAACACAATGTAGTGGCATGCCTAAATTTTGAAAAAAAATATGGGAAAGAACTAAATTAAAGTAACTATATGATAAATCGAGATAATCCTATAATTTCGTAATACTTAGCACAAAAATGGAAACGATTGCGCACCTTTCAACGGGTTCAAGTTTTGGCATTATAGATTAATTAGATCAATAGGAATTTGATTTAGAGAACAGAAAGTTATCGCCTTGGTCCGCTTCATAAAAAGAATTTTTTAAAGGAAAACTAGCCGCGCAAATGCGCGTGTGGTTAGCCTAGTTTTTTTTTTAGACAAACTACTGTAGTCTTCAGTACCATTGCAATCTGATCCTGAAATGCTGTTGAAACCATGCTCTGATCTGATCGCTCCGTTCAAAATCTAAGGGTCACAAAATTCGGGTGCCAAGGATACAAGAAACACCGGATTTTCAAAATGCAAAAGATCATGTTTTTCCTTGTACTGGAATACCCGGGTGCCAGGGGACTTAAAATTGCCCGAGTGACTGGTAGAGAGCCCCTTTTGATCCGTGGTGGAGAACCATGGTCTGATCGGATTTTCGAACATATATAAGCCCGGCCCTCAAAAAAGTTAACCTCTGATCCCAAGGTGTCGTCGTCGGCCTTCATGACGTAGTCGTACGGCTCGTCGGCGAAGAGCTCGGCCACCGCGGAGAGGAAGGCGTACGTCTTGCCGGCGTGGAGGTTCTCCTTGTTGCAGCCGTCGAGCACGATGACGTCGCCGCTGTGGGCGAGGATCTCGAGCGGCACCAGCACGCGCTGGTCGTCCTTGTACAGCCGGCAGAAGACGAAGCGGACGTCCACGTGCGCCTCCGTGAGGTTCGCCAGCTGCAGCCCGTACACCATGCCGCCGCTCGTACAGGTCGGCGCGGGTCGGCACGCCGATGAGCAGCCGGAAGTCGGGCTTCTTCCGGGACACGGCCGGTTCCGGCGAGCTGCACGCGCTCATCATCTCCTTGGGGGACACGAACAGGAAGAAGATGAAGGCCAGGAGCACCAGGGGCAGCAGCAGCGCCTTGCTCGACGCCGACAGCTTGGGGACGGCGCCGTGCCTCTTCATGGCCCGCCTCCTGCTTGTGGTCACCAATCTTACCGTTGCTTAATTATGGATTTGAGCGAATTCCTCGGTGGCGGCGACACAGGAAAACAGAGTCGATGCAGACAGCTCTGCTTCGATGAAACTCTTGCTTTGATTCGGGAAGTTGCTAACTAAGAATTATTCGATAATTCAACTGAGTTTCTGTTCATGAGCTCCTCTGAAAAAAGTTGGCAGCGGCGACTTAATATGATGCTTGCTAATGCGCGGAGGGAGGCATCAGTTCGTGAAGATTCCAGTGCACATGATATATAGGCGTGGTGGGGAGCAAGCTTGGCAACCACGGTAATGGCAGTTTTGCGTAAAGGCAAGCAAGACCGAGGTGCGGAGTCAGCCGAGCGTAAGGGGTGGCTCCAGGGGCGAAGCCACATTGTCTGCACTGGGCCGGTGCGGGTGCTCCCAGTCATTTTCCAAAAACCAGTTGTTAAGGTCACCATGGACGCAATTTCCATGGCAATTTTTTTTTTGAGGAGATCCATGGCAAAATTAATGCGCCCACAGCTGGAGATCGTGGCCCAAACCCCAAAGTGAAAGAAAGGGCAAGTACTGAAGTATTAGGAAAAGACAAGGCCTGGCCTTTTTTTAAAGACATGGCTTAGATTAGAAAAAGATAGCCCAGCTGCAAATGCTAAAAGCAAGCCCAAGAATGTCCTTACGTGAATAGGTGGTGATGCTCGATTGATTCTTCAGGTTCCTTTGCCCTGTCGCTGCTTCCTGCCCACGCCGCTCTGAATCCACGTTGATCACATCAGAGGAGTAGATCGCCTGCGCCCCCCGACCCCCCACCCACCCCCTAGGTCAGCTGTGTGACAGAGCATGTACAGAAAGCAAAGCCTAGCGAGCTGCTCCATTTCAAATGCTCCTCGACAACAAGCCAAGCGCGTCAGCGACGGTAAAATGAAGCAGGCCGCGCCCGCGCGCGTGTCCGAGTTACCGGACCGTACTGGGCCGCGCTACTCCCGAGCTAGGAGTAGCGCGGGCGTGTAGGAGGCCCCGGTGACGACGCGCCATCGGTCTAGGATGAAGATCTGCCTCTCCAGCTCCATGGCCAGCGGTTCAGGGCCTGAAATCTAGGCACGTCGTCGGCAGTGCGATCAAGCCGTGGCCCGAGCCAACGATGTGGCGGCTGCGAGGCTGCGGAACGATGACACGGTGGAAGGCGGCAGGTGTGGACCTTGAACGCCACGGCGGTGGAGATGCTGTAGACTGTGGCTGTGTCTGCGTCGTCGGAGATGGCGCAGGAGTAGACCAAGGTCACCAAGCACAATATCAAATAACAAGATCAAACATCTACCCCGTGGCAGACACCTTACTCAATTCCGATTCACAATCTTTAGTTGCTAGTAATAATTTTCCTGCGCCGGACATACAACAAGAAATACTTCAGAAGAGTATTTCTTCTAGGGACTCTCTGAGACACATGAAACGGAAATGGAAATGCAAAGGTGCATGAGACCCTTTTCATGGATAATCCCAGCTATTGTGCATTAATTCGTAAAAAAAAACAGTCATAGAAAGAAAGAGAGAGTGTTATCCAAATTGGAGCTGGCAAAGGCTCTCAAGCATGTTGGTTTCAAAGTTCCAGATACCCACCTCCCGTGAAAGGGGCCTTAGCCTAGTGGTTAAGGCACCCGAGTAGCACCTTTGAGGTCCTGGGTTCGACTCCCGGTGGGAGCGAATTTTCTAGGATTTAACGGCATTTGTGCTTTCAGCGGTAGGCGACGTGGCCGTCGACAGCGAGGCGCCAGTGGTGACTTCGGGAATCTGGAGAATTTGCCGGTTCAGTCTTCGAAGATGCTCATAGGGGTAGGGTTTACGTATGTGCGTTCATAGGGGTGAGTGTGCGTGCGTTGTGAGTGTCTGAGTTGTACTGTGTAATCTCAAAAAAAAAAAAAAAAAAGATACCCACCTCCCGGGAACTTTTTTTTTTTTTGAGCAAAACCTCCCGGGAACTAAACCTCTCTCCGCCCACGTTATTTCCTTTCGTTTTTTGTTTCGCCCAGGCCCAGTCGGACCCATGACGCGGTCCACCACCGGTATTCGCCTATTCTTCTTCCTGAAACCAGTGGAGGTGTCGCCGCTCTGCTCTCCACTCGTTGATGAGCTGCTGGCCGCCGCTGTCAGCTCGAGGAGGCGCACGAGGTCGTCGTCCCAAACAATGAGAATGGCCCGCCATGATTTGCTCCAGTTGCATGTCGAATTGTTCCAGGTGTTTCGTTTGATTTTTCCAGTGCATTTTCTCAATTGTTCCAGCCTCTTTAGTAAATTGTTCCAGACTTCTTCCCCATTTGTTCCAGGCGTTGTCTTCCATTGTTCCATGATTATTCCCCATTTGTTCCAGCCATTCTCTTCAATTGTTCAGGCTTCATCCCCATTTGTTCTAGCCTTTCTCTCAGATTGTTCCATGCGTCCTCTTTGATTTTTCCTTCGCGTGAGCGGGGCGCGACGGTGCGGGCGGGGCGCCGCAGTACCGGCGGTGGACGCTTCGTCATGAGGTTGAAGACGACCTATTGGGCCACACGGTTTCCTGGGCCGCGTGGACTAGGTGGTGTGAGGTTGACGGTTTCCCAACTGCTTGGGGGGTGGGCGGAGTCCAAACTCCTGTTGACGCGGTCGGAGGCGAGCCCGACCTACCACACTGAATTCTCAGTGAAGTCTTGCTAGTTTGTGCTATCTTGGAAGACAGACATGCCCTGTTAGCCTACCAAACATGGGCTGGATAGCATGAGAACAATCATCATCTGTTGCTATTTTTCTTGTGCCGCTGGATCGCATTGGAAACTTCAAACATGGGCTCCAAATTGTTGTGCACTACTGGCTTCATTAAATGTACTTTGTACTAATTGAAAGGTCGACGCTATTGTTTCAACTTTCAAGCACTCACACCTCTTTAATTCTCTCAAAGAGAAGTGGAGATCAACGAATTTGTAGGTAGAGACCCGCTATCATCGCAACGACCTATATCTCTGTAGATTGGTTAACCTCATGCTATAGTATCAAATACTTAATAATGCTCATCGAAATTACAAGAATGTTCTTCATTAGAACCTCATGTTACCCTCTATTTTGGGTACATAAAAAGAATAAGTATGAGACGTCCACCATCATGGAACTGGCTTGTAGCAAAACTTCCCGAAATCTGAGTTACGTCGGTGTATAGTGCACAAAACACACCCCTAGCACCTACTTTATTAATATTATTAGGGCCTGTCTACCTGAAACCTGGGTGTTTCTGTTCCTGTCCAGCACCCGGGTGCTGGGGCAGGACAGAACACCCGAATTTTGGTATCAAATAAATTCGGGTGCTGGATTGGCTTCCAGCACCTGAATTTTGAGCTCTGGATTCAGAATCCAACAGATCACAAAAAACATATATACATAGTACAGATTACCACAACGGCTAAACACATTTGAACAAAAAAGTTCATAAAAATTCGATAGTCATAGTTCATGATGTATTCACAGAAAGTAGTTCATGTTCTTAGCACATCTGATATACATATAGAAGTTTCAAGGCAATATGACACTTTACTGGAACATAGTACCCAAAAAAAATATGAAAATGAAAAGTTAATCTGATTTCATCTGAATATGAAAAAAATATGAAAATGAAAAGTTAATCTGTGTGACAGGCAGAATATGCATAATTACACCTCAGCTACCTTGTAAGTTAATCTGATTTCAACTATAGTAGTGACATAAAAAATACAGGAAAAAGATTAATAAAAAAGGAACTAGGAAAATGAGGCATCTGTGTGGGGAGGGGTCATGGTACGTTACTACCAGCCCAGTAATACAAAAGCCCATTAAACCCAATGTCAAAAATACCATAACTTTCCCAGCCCAGTAATACCAGCTCCAGATATATACAGGGGCAAAAAAGGAAAGAAGAAATTGCAATTGACAAAACCTAATCGGAGGGGACATATCAAAAAGTCCAAATTGCCACACATCCATAGGCCCACATGTTCAGATATGATGAAAGGGTAAAACTGTAAAACAAAACACATACAGGTTCCTTCAGCTACAAGAAAAACTTCTAGATCTTGTTTACACCTATCGACAGAAGCAGGGAGAAAGAGAACTCGACATGGAGATGAACACCTGACTCGACATGGAGGGCAAAACAAGATCAGCAGAAAAGGGACCTTGGCAAAGTATGGCAGACAAAGTAAGTCCACAAACCTGTGATTTCCACCCCCATGCTGTTGATTTGTGGAGAAACATTGTCATGTTTTGACTTATTTGCCATGTCAATTGATTGCATTCATGATCAGAACTAGGTAGATCCATATGGTATCTCTGAAAAATAGAAACAGGTTTCAATTTGCAGTGTAACCATATTCATGCTGAAAACTAATTCATACACACAATCAGGGTGTAGGCAGCATCAGGAAGCAGGTAGCATTGGGAAAGAAAACCTCAGAGAAAGCAATTCCCCAACCATTTTGTACACAGGTAAGGGCTTACCCCACAAGAGAGATTGTTTTTTCGAAAAACAAAACCCTGAATGAATCAAGATGAATGTTAATTATGTAGGAAGTGGACTCAGATGTACATGACACATCATTTGCAACAATGAATCAGATACCAGGAGATGAAATGGTATGTGGTTTTTAAGACATGAAAATGAATAGCATGATTATATTCTTTTTTTGATTATGTCACATGCATCTGGGCAGGGAACAAGTAGACTGAGCCAATATGAGCAAGGAAGTTGTCTGGATTACCTTGGAAGTTTGTACAACAATCCCCAGGTAACAAAAAAGAAATGTCATATACACCTGCATGACCATGTTTGTGAATTAAATCAGTTGATGCATATAAAAAGCACTTGATACATGTACAAACCCTGACGTGTGATAAGCAATTTGCATATACAGCTGCATGTAGGTTACACTGATTTGCTTATGGAACAAATAAGAAACTCCCAGGAGGAAAAGAATGGTCAACAGGCACAACAGGTACTTCCAAACACTTATGATTTATCGAAAAAAAAATATGAAGTACAGTTCAAATGTTCACAGCTTACAGTAGCAACATAGTGTGATTTTACCAAGAGACAAAGTGTAACAAAAAATGAAAATAATTGGTTTCGTGTTTTTATCAGGTTTCAGGCTGTCTGCACGGCTACGAGATGTTTGGAGGGCTACACCACAATAATTCAGAGGAAGCAAAGCATAATCTTGATTCTACACAGGTGAGGTCTACAACAAAACAATTCAGAACAATCAAAAGCACACTCTGCAAGTATTAAATATTAACTTTTTTCAGACACACCCTGTTTCTATTTTGTACAGTGTGGAGCTTACAAGGGCACATTCACAGAGCTTCTATTGGCAGACAACCCCATGGTTGATCATTATGGGTTAGAAACTGGAATTTCAGAAGACAATGACATGCTGTTTAACAACTACAGCTTTGTCAACACAAGTGCAGAGTATGGGCAAACCAACTATGAGGCAACTTTAAATGCGCAAGAAGCATCTAGCATTGAGGTAACAGAAAATAACAGAAGATTAAATCTACCATGTTACATAGCATTTTTTTAATTGAAAAAAATGATTGTACCTCTGATGCAGGGATCAAGTGTGCAACATGAACAGAATAACCAGTCTGCTTATTGTGAAACCTGGGGTCCTGGCATATTTGATGCAATGAACCTACAAGAGGTAATTTTATTATACAAAAAACAATTGATTAAAACTGCCATGATCAGGAGAGTGTTGCAAAATAAACCTTGTATGACACTACTCTTTTGCAGATACAAAGGACTGCTAGCCAAAAGCACAGTGCACAGAACAGCTCTGGAAGTAAATCATCAGCAGAAAAGTCAAACATGCAATCTAGCAGTGCAGATGTAACGAATCATGAAGAGCAGAATGAGGAGATAAATGGCAGTCAGGAACTTACTGAACAAGAGATTGACGATTTCCTTCGCAGTGAACAAGATGCAGCAAAGGAAGGCAGCAATGCAGATGTTAATAGCAGATATGTGCCGCAAATTGGAATGCAGTTTAAAAGTAGGGAAGATGCTCACCATTTCTTCTGCTTTTATGCATTACTCTCTGGGTTTGAGGCAGTGACAACACATGTCTACAACTCTACAAGTAAGAAGAGGAACTATGAGTGTTACAAGGTTGCAATCAGATGTCACAAGCACGGCAAAGAAGGCACTGCAAATAAAACACAAGAAAAAGCAGAGGAGGAGGCACTAGCTGATAGCAATGTCAATAAAGGCCCTAAAAGGAAGACAAGTGTGCAAATCAAAACTGATTGCCCAGTGCATATGATAGTTATGAAAGAAAAGAATGACATTTGGAAGATAACCAAGCTAGAGCTGGACCACAATCATGAGCTTATTCCAGAAAACAGCGGGCAAATGTTCAGTGGCCGCAAGTACATGACAGACCAAGAGAAAGGTCTTATCAGAACCCTAAATGCATGCAACGTAGAAACAAGGAAAATGATCGCCATCCTGTCTTATCTAAGGGGAGGTGTTACTGCACTACCATACAAGAAGAAGGATGTGAGCAATTACAGAACCAAAATCAATCGGGAGGTTACTGGTAGTGACATGACCCAAGTCATGCAGTATTTCAACCAGAGGAAAGCAGAAGACCCCACTTTTTTCTACAAATTTGATGTTGATGATGAATTAAAGGTCAAAAACATATTTTGGGCAGATGCATCTTCAGTCGGCTACTATGCAGAGTATGGTGATTGTGTCAGCTTTGACACGACATATGCAACAAACAGGTATAACCTCCCGTTTGCACCGTTTGTTGGGGTTACAGGGCATGGGCACACTTGCTTGTTTGGTTGTGCATTTTTGGCTGATGAAACAACTGAAGCATTCAAATGGGTATTTGAGACGTTCCTAGAGGCAATGGGCGGCAAGCATCCAAAAACTATTATTACTGATCAAGATAAAGCAATGAAATCAGCAATAGCGCAGATATACCCAGGAACAATACACAGGAATTGTTTCTTTCACATAAAGTCAATGTGCTACAACAAGAATGGGAAGTGCTTTGCAACACATGAAGGTCTGCATGCAGAATTTGAAGATGTAGTGAACAACTGCTTAACCATTGAGGAATTTGAGATGTTATGGACTCAAATGATAGCAGATCACAGTTTACAGAATAACAAATATTTCAACAAGATGTGGCAGACTAGGGGGAGATTCATACCTGTGTACTTCAAAGAGAACTTCTTCCCATTTCTACATAGCACAGGTAGAAGCGAAGGCACGAATTCCCGGTTCAAATACAACGTAGGACCAACATACAGTGTCATTTCGTTCCTGAAAGAGTACGCGAGGATAATAGACACAATTAACATTTCAGAAGCAATTGAGGACACCGAAAGCAAGCATAAAAGACCAAAGGAACTCATATTTGGTTATGCTATCGAGCAGCAGGCAATGGATATGTACAACAGAAAAATATTCAGAATTTTCCAAGTGCAGCTACAGGCAACAGCATCATTGAGTTATACAGTTATTGACAATGGCAGAGCCTATGATGTGTATCGTAAAACAAATCAGGTCCA
The DNA here is from genome assembly GCA_007726485.1 of Eragrostis curvula. Taxonomy (NCBI): domain Eukaryota; kingdom Viridiplantae; phylum Streptophyta; class Magnoliopsida; order Poales; family Poaceae; genus Eragrostis; species Eragrostis curvula. The sequence continues at coordinate 67,378 of RWGY01000674.1, read as the reverse complement.
GAAAGAACACAGGCCTAGGAAATACAGGGTGCTTACAAACCTGACACGAGGGCAGGAGGAATTCACTAGCATTTGTGGCAAGTTCCTGAAGGATGGCATCTTATGCTCCCATATTCTGAAAATAATAGTTGAGGAGGACATGAGCGTTATCCCTGAGCAGTACATTCTTAACAGGTGGCGAAAGAAAGAAAGGAAGGTAAAAGTAGTAATGACAGTGGATAACAGCAAAACTAATGCAATCCTTAGATACAATGCACTATCTCGCAAGGCAATGAAACTATCTTCGAAAGGAGCAAAAAATGATGATGCGATGGAGTACCTTAATGATGAGATGGACAGACTTGACAAGGAGCTTGACTTGTTGCTTCTTTCAGACAACGATGGTACCTCATCCAGTGACAATGAGTCTGATAGTGCTGGCAGCTGCATAAATGTAGAGTCAACTGATACAGGCTCAACTCTGAAGGATCCAGACAGGGTAATAAAACAGAAGGGGAGACCCAAAAAGCCAAAAAGGTTTAAAAAGAGGATTGAAATTTTGAAACAGAAGAAAATTGAAGAAGACAAGAGAAAGATGAGGAAGACAAAGAAGGCTGAAACAGCAAGTAAGTTATTTTTAAGTAAACAAAACAAAGCATTTTGACCAAAAGTACAAATTGCAGAAAAAGTTTCTTTTTGATTATACTGATATTGCTATGTGGAAATTAATGCAGGTCCTAATGGGAAAAGCAAGAAGAAGCAGAAGAAATGATGGCAAGTTCAGAGACAAGAAACAAAATACAGTCATAACCAAGACAAAAAAAAGTGCATCGGAGGATTTATCTTCAACTAGATTCAATTCCATATGGAAATGTAATAGAAGTAAA
>RWGY01000674.1:0-65512 GCA_007726485.1 Eragrostis curvula | reverse complement strand
AAAGGTGCAAAATGGAAAACAAAAAAAAATATAACTGATATATACCTATGTTTCCAAGTACAGGAGACTCCTTGTCACCCTCGCCATTATCAGGAATCGTATTGTTGTCTTCATTAACTGAGTTTTCTTGAAGATCATGCCACTTTTCAGAGATATTAGAACTATCATTCAGGAGCTTCAACATATCCAAAACAAGGTTTTTAGCTCGGTCCTCAACAGATGATATGTGGTTTAGTAATTTGGAAAAGATGCGTTTAAGCTGGACTGGTAGAGGATTTAAAGCTGTAAGGTCTAGATCTATAGACTGGGCTGAGTTTAATGAATATGACTCAATTAGCTTGCATATATTCATCTTCAAGAAGTTTGGCAGATTGCAACCAAAGACTATATCCAGGGAATCAAGGAAATCTGAGTCATTAGATAGTGATAGTGATCTTGGTTTAAGCAAAGTCTGGAAAAAAATTAAAAAGACATAATTAGAAAAAAAATTGAAAAGTAACCATCAAAGTAAGTAACCATGACCCATAGTGCATTAATAATTTGTCAAACTGAAAATCAATCGTAGTCATCACAACATTAGAAAATATGCTTATCCTAAATTTCACTGACACATAACAAGTAGAAATGACAGTCAACCCATCACCAAAATGATAGTCAAAGTATGGTAAAAATATTTTGAAGATGACAGTCAAAGTATGCCAAAATGACAGTCAAAGTATGCTAAAATGACACCATCACCAAGGTGTAATTTCCGCTGTTTGCAACTGTGACTTTTTGCATAACCATAATTTTGTAACTAATTATGAGACTATAACATATATTACACTTAACTTTGACAAAAAAATCAGAGCATAAATATATCAGGGACACTTTATGGGCCATGCTATATACACTAGTCAAAAAAGACAGAAAAATAAATATCACAGGGCTACGATTGACAGGGACTTAATGAGGACCAAAACATTGCAATTGACTTGGTAAAGCTATGTCTCAAACACCTGACAGTCAGTAACCATTACACATACAAACATAAAGTAGTATTTTAACTTCCTAGATGTTAAAAATCATCAGAATAAGATTTTAGTAAGAGACACAAAAAAAATCCAGATGATATAGTACCTTTGCATAACATGTGACTGAACGATCAAGTAATGGCCTCAATCCATATACTCCATGTGATTTCTCGTCCAGGTCTGAATAAGATTTAATCATGTCTTGTTTCCATACCAAGACTCTAGGAATAGTGTCAGGTGGTTGCCTATTGCCAAAATCAACATTATCTAGATATATAACCTGTGTGTGGAAACAAAATATTGATTTGCTTAGATACCAAGAACAAAAAAAATGACATATAGGACACTAAAAAATGAATGATAAATTGAAATTCAACATATATTGAAGAACTTACTGCAAGATAGTACAAACATCCTCCGAGTGAGTTGCCAAGCTCATTTGCAGTTATTTGTTTGCCCATGTTGAAAGTCTTTATTTTGTTCAGTAACCAATCAATGATATAACCGCACCAGTCATACTCAAAGAACTTGTCAATGTCTTCAAAAACACCAAAATACTTTTGAGAAGGCTTTAGGCATGTATTGGGACAGAGAAAGGAACTCATTGCGACTAGGACAAAGCAGATAACTAACTGTTCTTCAGACATATCCTCATGCTTTAATATCTTGTCAGCAAAAAAGGATGTGAGGGGCATTGAGGACAAACCAAACAAACAGAATACTCTTGATTTGCCAGCTTCAGTATTGATTGGGAATGGCTTCGACCCCATAGGTAACTCTAAGACCATGTGAAGAGACTCTCTAGTTAATGAAATAACCTTTCCATCCAAGATAATGTCACCAGACTTGTGATCAACAGAACGAGCAACCCACTTTACAAATTTACTGGGCACATAGCATTTATCAAATGTCAGCAATGACCCAAACCCATAATTCTGTAAGACCTTCTTCTGATCATAATTCAAAGCTGATATCACATTAGAAAAGGATGTAACACTGAATCTAGTGAAGATTTCTTTTGGTTCTCTCTCTATCCCTTGCCTCTTTTCCTACAAAATTAATATAACTGCAACTTCAGGATATGCCGTACAAAGGGACTATTCATACATAAAAAATTTGGGGTGTCTAGAGGCAAAACAATGCAGTTCAGGCATTATTATGGGGATTAAGTGTGCAAAAAATAGATGCCATGCTTTTTCTTAAAACAAATAAAGTGTATAAAAGAAAGCATACCATGCTTTTCTTTAATTTCTTAACCATTTTGTTTTTCAACAGCTTAATCTTGTTAATCTGCAAAAATAGATCATAAAAGGAATAAGTATTAAGAAAAAAGGATTATGTTAATACACATTTAACGAAGCAAAAAAAGGATGCTGCAAAAACAGTTAACATATAAACCTAACCTCCTTCATGCAGTTGTGAAGTGCAAGCAAGCTGACCTCAACCCCATCAGACATGTCATCCTGAATTGTTTAAAGCTAATAATTAGCTGAGAATATAAAATATGCTTGACACAAACAAACCATAAGAAAAAAATACATTTCAATAGTACAAATGTAAAAAGAAAAGTAAAGACAAAAGCTTACGTCAGAATTGACGGCACCATCAGCTGCATGACCATATAGATCTGCATCTGAAATCCCATTGTTCGAATCATTATCTTCTGATTCATCAGACTAAGTTCAATGAGATGAGGGCCTCTCTTCCTAGCCATCTAACATATTTGAAAACCATGAAATAGGTGAGTTAAACATACATTTGCAGCCATTCAGAAAAAAAATAATGTCAATAACATTACATTAATCTAACTTCTCAACACCCATCTGGCATTAATAAAATGTCAAACTGAGCACTGAAGAGGAAACTAAAAATAATGACCAACTGCAACTGAAAAAAGATGATATACTAGTGCTGGTGTTCAAAAATGAACCTAAACAATCCACAGATGTATATATCAACCTAAACTACAAACAACAATGAGATCATTTCGCAGACACATAAAAATATATATAAAAAAGGGGCGAGCAAGTACTAAAATGCCATAACTGAAGAACAGCAAATGGCCATCTCGTGTCATTCAAGTACCCAAGATAAAAAGGTATGAAAATCAACTTAGATCATTACTTTAGCAGTGTGTTAGCATATCATCTCATATCACCAACACACAAAAAGTAAAAAGCCGAAACGAGATGATCAATCATAGCATTACCACCTTAGAAAAAATAAGCGTCTCCCTAAATTTTACTGACACATAACCAGCAAAAACCCTGTAATTAGATTATCAATCGTAGGCTACGGTTGACAAGGCAAATCAACAGGGGACCTGATACATCGTAATTACCAACGCACGAACGCATGGCTACGATTGGCATGGCCGTAATGAGAGAATTAATCTTATGCTACAATTGACATTGCAAATCAACCGGGGCCTGATATATCATAATAACGGCGCAGAAATGACAGTCAAATTACTAACGCACGAATTCATGCATCAATAGACAGCACCATCAAACAGTGATTGGAAACAAGTGTAATGGGTCTACTACAGCGCAGAAAATAACAACATGTGACCGCATACATCAAAAAGCATCAGAGATCAACAGAGCAATAACATATGAACACAAACATCAACACACATTAGAAAATATGCTTACACCTAAATTTATCTGACACGTGACCCAGAAAAAATGACAGTCAAATTATGCCCAAATGACAGTTAGAATATGCTAAAATGACACCATCACTAAGGTGTAACTTCCACTGTTTGTAACTGTGACTTTTTGCATAAAACAATTTTCTAGCTATTATGAGACTATGCTATATAGTACACTTAACTTTGTACAGAAAATCAGAGCAAAAATATATTAGGGACACTTTATCAGGATGCTATATACAGTAGTGAAAATGTAGAAAAATTACACATCACATTCCTACAATTTTGACAGGGCCGTAATGAGAAATTTAATCGTATGCTACAATTGACAGGGCAAATCACACAAGGACCTGATATATACCATCATAATACAGCACAGAAAATAACAGTCAAATTACTAACGCGTGAACTCATGCATCAATAGACAGCACCATCAAACTTTGATTGGAACCAAATGTAATGGGTCTACTACAGCGCAGAATTAACAATCAATGAACGCATAAATCAAACAGCATCACGGATCAACAGAGCACTAACATATGATCGCACACATCAACGATTCATGAAACAACATCACAGATCTGGAAAAGGGGAATACCTTCTCAATGCCAATAACAACGCAAATCCTTCACGAGCGGGAGCCAAAACGCCAAAACAGATGGAGGGAAACACATCAGAATCACAAAAATCATGCGGCGTAAGACATAAACAGGGTGAGGGGTGTGCGAGAGCTAAACAATTTTACCGACCATCCAACTGCTTGGAGCAAACAAACGCGAAGAGGTGAGTGAAGAACAACACGGGGTTAGGAATCCATCAAGACGCACCCGAAGGGAGTAGAATCAAGTGGAACAAGCAACTCACCAGGGGAATCGCCGGAGGATCGCCGGCGAATCGCCTCCGGCGACCAGCGCGGCGAACCCTAGCCGAGCAAGCGAACGGTTTCGAGATGAGAGGCGAAATGACGGGGGAACAGGGAGCGCGATCCCCAAATATCCAAAATGCGGAGCTAAAAATAAGGGCCCAAATGTCAGAGGCAGAACAAGGAACAGAAGCAGGTCCAGATGATCGAACGGTAACAGAAGCTGAGGCCAACACATCCAACGTACAGAAATTCGGGTGCCGGCACGGCCAGAAACACCCGGGTGTCACATAGCTTTCCCGTATTATTATATATAATATAAACTGCAGCCCGTACACCATGCGCAGCAGGTGCCGCCGCTCGTACAGATCCGCGCGGGTCGGCACGCCGATGAGTAGCCGGAAGTCGGGCTTCTTCCGGGGCACGGCCGGCGGCGAGCTGCACGCGCTCATCATCTCCTTGGGGGAAACGAAGAAGAAGAAGATGAAGGCCAGGAGCACCAGGGGCAGCAGTAGCACCAGCGCCTTGCTCGACGCCGACAGCTTGGGGACGGCGCCGTGCCTCTTCATGGCCCGCCGCGGCGCCGCCTGCTTGTGGTAACCAACCCTACCGTTGCTTAATTATGGACTTGTGCGAATTCCTCGGCGGCGGCGACGCAGGATAACAGAGTCGATGCAGACAGCTCTGCTTCGATGAAAATCTTGCTTTGATTCGGGAAGTTGCTAACTAAGAACTATTCGATAATTCAACTGAGTTTCTGTTCTTGAGCTCCTCTGACAACAGTGGGCAGCGCCGATTTAGTATGATGCTTGCTAATGCGCGGAGGGAGGCATCGGTTCGTGAAGAATCCCGTGCATGTGATCGGCGTGGTGGGGAGCAAGCTTGGCAACCACGGTAATGGAAGCTTTTGCGTAAAGGCAAGCAAGAGCGAGCGTACGGAGTCAGCGGAGCGTAAGGGGTGCGGGTGCAGTGCAAGAGTTTTCTAAGCTTGCTCAAGAACAGAAACCAGTTGTTAAGGTCACTATGGACGCAATTTCCATGGCAAAACTAATGCACCCACAGCTGGAGATCGTGGACCAAAGTGAAAGAAAGGGCAAGTACTTGAAGTATTAGGAAAAGACTAAAGATCTATTTTAACCCCCAACGTGGCTTAGATGAGAAGAAGATAGCCCAGCTGCAAATGATTACGTTAATAGGTGATGCTCGATTTCCCTCAAAAAAAAGGTTCAGGTTCCTTTGCCCTGTTGCTGCTTCCTGCCCACGCCGCTCTGAATCCACGTTGATCACATCAGAGGAGTAGATCGATCGCCTGCCACAACCGTGTAGATGATGTTCCATGCACATTCATCTGTTAGGCTTACGAAATAATATGTTTCTAGTTTTTTTTTTTTAAAACTGTCCAACCATGTAGATGATTTGTTTGATGTTATTAAATAACTTATTTCGCGAATACAACTTATTCATTCTAGCTATCTAAACAATTTGTTCCACATCTTTAAATAGTTTGTTCCACAAATTCGGCTTCTTTGTTCTTGCTATCTAAAACAATTGTTCCATGTCCCTAAGTCTGTGTGACAAGTTTAGCATTGTTTATGCTGTCCTTTGAGGTCCCGAAATTAGGAATTCTAGAGAAGATAGATTATTGTCGGTCTAGGTTTTTTGGCAGAGTGATAGGCATAAAAAAAAGTATAGACTAACGGAATGGAGTATAATTTGTCAACCGAAGGATCAGGGAGGCTTGGGAATTAAGAATATAGAGATCCAGAACAATTGCTTACTTACTAAATGGTTATTTAAGTTAATGAATGAGAATAGTATGTGGCAAGAACTACTTAGAAATAAGTATCTAAAAAATAAAGCCATAGGTCAAGTAGAGAAGAAACCTGGCGATTCCCCCATTTTTGGGCCGGCTTCATGAAAGTAACGGATGAGTTCTTGAACTTAGGGTCCTATCATTTGAATGATGGACAACAAATTTGGTTTTGGGAAGATAAATGGATGGACAACAAATCATCATCTGTTGCTATTTTTCTTGTGCCGCTGGATCGCATTGGAAACTTCAAACATGGGCTCCAAAATGTTGTGCACTACTGGTTTGATTAAATGTACTTTGTACTAATCAAAAGGTCAACGTTGTTGTTTCAACCTTCAAGCACTCGCACCTCTTTAGTTCTCAAAAAGAGAAGTGGAGATCATCGAATTTGTAGGTAGAGACCCGCTATCATCGAACGACCTATATCTTTGTAGATTGGTTAACCTCAAGCTATAATATAGTATCAAATACTTAATAATGCTCAATGAAAATACAAGAATGTTCTTCATTAGAACCTCATGTTACCCTCTATATTGGGTACACAAAACTGTAGGAAAAATAACTACGAAACGTCCACCATCATGGAACTGGCTTGTAGCAAAAATTCTCGAAATCTGAGTTACATCGGTGTATAGTGCAAAAAAACACACCTCTAGCACCTACTTTATTAATATTATTATATATAATATAAACTCTTAGACACATAAAACAGGAAACAAGCTCTCATATTAATATCTTACTAACCGTATGTTTGGACTGTCCCATCTATGACTGATCGATTTTTCTTCTTCAAAAATTAAAACCATTCAAAGCTCCAGGCAAACGATTTGACACTATCTAGAGAGGGAGGGTGTTATCCAAATTGGAGACGGCCAATTAAGCCAAGGATGGTCAGACTGCACATTGCCAAGGCCCTCAAGTATTTTAGTTTCAAAGTTCCAGATGCCCACATCCTGGGAACCAAACTTGGTAAGAAAGTCTTGCCTCCAAGATTCGTTAGTCACATAGGCACAATTTGGTTTCAACCCTGGAAAATCCTTTGTAGGAAGGCACATCGAGGCATTGAAACCAAGAAAGAGAGCATGGTCTCGCAGGTCCCCGGCATTCATGTTCACCAGCTTCTGATCATCAACATCAACCTTGAAGAGCAGGATACTGTCCGTGTATGCTTCCGGACAAGCGGCCGGGCGCCTCCTTTTGGAATTGGGATCGTCTGCCATCAAACGATTTTGATGGCAGGTGACATCAAACCGGCTTTCGACCGTCGGATCAAAAATGAACGTGTGAGGTTTGATGCTACAGTATCAGTGAACAGTGAAACCAGAACAGTATTTTCGCTACAGTACCCGCGAACAGTATTTTTGCTACAGTGTTCCGATGTCAGGGTACTGTGCGCCACTGTAGCACCCCTCACAAAACACTGTTTCCCTGCCTTCAAATCGGGTGACTGTAGACGATCCCGATCCGCTTCGCCACACGTGCAAGATGTCGCCCCAGGGCGCCAGTATGATGTCACCCCAGCTGAACTCGGGCAACAATCTGGTAGCAACACCACGTCCTGATAAGATTGTCAGGATATCCCATTGGGCTTTATGCTATGGGCCGTCGGACTCTTCTAGCTGGGCTGGTTGCTGAGCCAAGTGAGTATAAGACAACAGAAGTGGCTCACGGGAGAGAATGAATGAATTGATCAATTATTCAGAAACAGAGCAAGGCTCCTGTTCATCTTCTTCCTCAAGCCTCCTCTCCTTCTCTAGTCCTAGGGTTCATCTCAATCCCTTGCTGTGCTGTACTCCAGACCTCCCTATCCCTGAGGTCTTGTATCTCTGTTTGTACTCGAACCTATCCAATTCGTATCGGATTGTGCTTGCTTTAGTGATCGATGGAGAGGGAAGCTAACAATATGGTATCAGAGACACCGATCCTTGAGGGTGCCGCGCTCGAGGAGCTGAAGGCCTTCCTGGACTTGCAAGTGAAGCTGGTCTTCGAAGCTCTGGACGAACGCATCGCCGCGCGCAACACCAAACGGGATGCACTGCGTGCTCAGTCCAGCGCCCGTACAAGCGGGGGCTCGGGCGTCCTCGACGCTGCGGTGGCGCACGAGGTCACCCCCGACCTTGACCTTGCCGGTGCTGCGACCTCGGCCATCAACGCCGAGCCCAGCGACATCGATGTCGGTGCGCCCTCCAGCTGTTCGACGAAATGCCCGAACCGCGTCATCGACATCTCCAGGCCCGTACTGGCATGCATCATCGCTGAGGAGATCGTCCCCGACATTGGTCTTGCTGCTGCTGCATCCTCGGTCACCGACGCTGAGGCCAGTGACATCGACATCGGCTTGTCCTCCAGCTGTTCGACGAAATTCCCCAACCTCGTCGTCGACGTCACTGTGCCTGCTTCGTGGTGCCCCATCGCTGAGGTCGACCTCGGTCTGACTGCTGTTGCGTCCCCGGCTATCATGGTTGTGCCCAGTACCGTCAACGCCAATGTGCCCACAACCTGCTCGATCAAATATCGGAGCAGCAGCATCAACTCTACGGCACCCGCTGAAGTGTACAGCGTCGACGGGAAGATCTCGGTGAACTTCTCCGATGTTGCTACACCCAACCCTGCCGCCACAGCATGCATTGGAATCCTATCCATCGAGCCCGAGATCATCTTGGATGCTAGTTTGCGTGCCTACTGGACGAGCGTCCCTGTGATGTTGGAGACATGCAGTGAGGTGAGTGCAGTGAATTCATGGTTTTCCTTGGACTGGGTTGAGCTGCAACCGTGGCCACCACCCACAGGCCTGAAATTTATTACTGATGGCCCTATGCTACGGCCCTTACCTTGGCCATCCTTTGCTTCTGGTTTTCCTAGTATACAATTGAGATCCTTTTGTCCAACAAGAGCTCAGAGTAACATCGTAATCTGCTATCAGTATTCTTGCCTTTCTTGCATGGGAATTCTGTGCTTCCTGAAAATTGAACCTGAGCTACAACACAATGTGGGCAGTGAATTCCTTAGGCCTATCTTGACTGCAGAATTCTCTGAAGTGATTTTCGGCCACCATATTGTTGATCACTGTGCTGCAATTTATGTGCTTGTTTCTGATACATGTACTGGAGCTCTAGTCACTGTGCATGAGTTACTTGCTTGGCTAGGATGTGAAATAGTTGAAGAGCCAGTACAGCAGAAATGTGGTGTTAATTGCAGGCCCTTCTTGATTGAGGTGTGTCAACTAGAGATTATTAGTGAAGACTCTGACCACCATGTGCTTGCTAGTGCTCAGTTACAATGTTCAGTGAACTATTGGTGGGACAGAACTGCTTGCGTGAGTTGCTCTGGTTGGCAAGAATATGGGCACTTGAGTTGCCTAGTGAAGTACCTTGATAACACATCCAAATCAGTTGTGAATGATAACGGGCAGTTGGTGCTATATGTTCCAAAATTACTAGGGACATGGGATCCTGGTGATATTATGTGTCATTCTTCCAGAGTTCTGGTCCTGAGAAAATTGGTTGTGTTGATCTTATCAACGAGGATTACTGAATTCAGACCTTGGCCTCCACCTGACTGCCAACTAGGTGTGCTGATAACAAGTGATTCTTCAAGGTCTACATTCATTGCCATGCCATCAACAAATGGAAAAATCATTCAGAAAAGGAAAGCTAATCTGATCAGAGTGGGATTACAAGCGACCACTTCGCAAAGTAGAAGTTGTCATATTTGCACTGCTATCTCTCTCCTGGAGTTCAACACTTCGCTTGGATGTAACTATCTCAATGTCATATTTGCAATTGCTAGTGTTTATTTGCAGTGTTCAGTCAGTTTCATGGTATTCTACACTACTGACATCAAGGAAAAAGAATCAGTATTCTTGCCAAGTGTAGGGCTATTGGACATGGAGCAGAAACAACTTGTGAAGATCTGTTGCAGATGCATTCAGAAGCAGTTGCCATCCGCTACTATGCAATTGTCAAGCAAGAATATAGAAGTCTTTTACCCAGATCATACTATTGCAGAGCAGCTCGATGCATTATATATTGGCAGCCATATTGCTCTTACGACATTCAGAGCAGCAATAGGATCTGGTGGGCTAACTTCTGGAGCCGATCAAATATACATTCAGTGCAGCAAAGTCATGATGGCTATGTTTGTGCTGCTGCGGCAAGTTACTACTCAAGAACAAATGGTGGCTAGATCAGTGGGAATGTTACCTCGCAGTCACAGAGTTTTGAGTCAGTTTTGGACTTCATCTCTGGTTGTACAAGAACTGAGCAATGGGGGGTCAACTTGTCTTCTAGATATCATCAGAAGCAAATTGTTATATTGGGGCTTGATTATTCTCTAGGCTGTGTGCAGTTACCAAGGCAAAAATCTCAAGGAATTACAAGTGTAATACAAATACTATTCGGTGAAGCATTCATGACGAGGAGTGCATTTCCTGTTGGCAGCCCGGTTGCTAGTGATTCTGTGGTTATCTCCGCTGTGTTGAAATCTAAAATGGGTTGTGAACTGAAAGAAGTACAAGAATTAGGAGGCACTTTTGTCAACCCTGATGAAATCTTGCCTGTCCATTTCCATGCAGCTTTATCTACAGGATATTGGCATAGCGGCTTGGGGGCAAGCCGCATTTCAAGGAGAGGGGAATGTCAGGATATCCCATTGGGCTTTATGCTATGGGCCGTCGGACTCTTCTAGCTGGGCTGGTTGCTGAGCCAAGTGAGTATAAGACAACAGAAGTGGCTCACGGGAGAGAATGAATGAATTGATCAATTATTCAGAAACAGAGCAAGGCTCCTGTTCATCTTCTTCCTCAAGCCTCCTCTCCTTCTCTAGTCCTAGGGTTCATCTCAATCCCTTGCTGTGCTGTACTCCAGACCTCCCTATCCCTGAGGTCTTGTATCTCTGTTTGTACTCGAACCTATCCAATTCGTATCGGATTGTGCTTGCTTTAGTGATCGATGGAGAGGGAAGCTAACAAAGATGGCCCTCACCACCGGAGGCGACGGACCGTTCAGGTCCAGCGCGTAGACACAGCCAGATTCATGGAGCACGTAGAACAAGCCGTCGTTCTTGTTGTACACTGCGCCGTGGAAGAAATTGTCCACCGGCAGCGATGCGGACCGGGTGATGTCAGTCCACTGGTCGTCGCCGACGTGGGCGAAGTAGAGGAGCCCAGAACACTGGTGCACGAGCAGGACGGCGCATGCGCTGCCGGCGGCAGGATTGCATGAGAGGTATGCTAAGTATGTGGATATCCGGAGAGCCAGCGGGCCGTGAGGAAGCCTCTCTTGCAAGCTGCAAGGGGGCAGGCGGGAGGTCCACCTGGGCGCCCGTGAGCGGGTTCAGGGCCTGAAATCTGGGCACGTCGTCGGCGGTGACGACCCAGCCGTGGCCCGATCCAACCACGTGGCGGCTGCGGAGTGCGGGCGCCGGCAGGCGGACCTTGAACGCCGCGCCGGTGGAGACGCTGTAGACCGTGGCGGTGTCGGCATCGTCGGTGGCGCAGGAAAATAGCAAGCACGGGGAGGAGTCCGTGATTGGGAATCGGACGCGGCGGACGCCGATGCAGGCGGCGCGCCATGAGACGCAGACGGCGCCGGCGCGGAGCATGTCCGGGATGGCTAGCGCCCGCATCATGATGAGAACCAGTCCCGGTAGACGGCAGCTGTCATCGCCGCTTGCGTCGGTGGCGGAGACGACGGCACCCGGCGGCGGGTTCACGACGATAACTTCGCTCGTGCTACAAATAAAGCCCTCCACGATAAATTGCAGCTTAAAAAGCCCAGCAGAACGGGAATGAGCTGCAGGACACAGTCGAGGAGGCCTTATAGGCAGGGCCCAGTCCATGCGGAATGCGGATGGGGCTAGAAATTTCCTCCTCCTTGGTGGGCCCTGCTAGTTGTCTCCTTCATCTCTCTTCTCATTCTCCTCAAGAAAATCTCTCTTCTCATGGCAGAACAGCAATCAAAGAGCAAGAGCGCCGCAACTTATCTAACTGCATACACTTGGCTCAAAAAAAAAAAAAATCTAACTGCATACACTGCACAAGACGATGCAGAGCACATACCAGACATTGTCATCAAGCATACACAGAGGAAAAATGTTCCTTGCTTGCTCCCAGACAATCCCAACTCCTCCGAAAGTAGTTTCACAAAAAAATAGAAAAATCCTCCGAAAGCAGATGGGGCCATGGGGAGTGTAGGTTCATGTTTAATACAAATACGAGGCCTCAATTTGATTAACATAATACATAACCAGATAAGTCATCTCGATTCACACACGATGATCAGTCATATCACTTCATTGCTCCGTGCTAAGGGATGGGCGGTGACGTTTTTCCTCAACTTTCTCTCGTTCTTTCTTTTCTTTTGCTTGTATAAGCGGTGAACTAAATATCCTGTAACTAAAACGAGAAGGGGCACCAAGCACATGCTATTTCGTGGCCTGTTGGCGGGGAGGGCAAGGATGCGCTGCAGCTTGTTAGGTAATTTAAAGCCGTCTCCGCCACCTGTAGAGCCCACCCTGAACGAGGAAACGTCCAGATGGACTCCACATCTGCGGGAAGAAGCCAACCCGTTTAGCTCCATAATATTAATGGTTGATGTCACACTTTTCTAGCTATGTATGAATGTTTTACTAGGAGTATGTTTCTGCTATATGTTAGTAGTCAATTTACAATTAAACGATTTTGGCCTTTGATCCATAGGTGAGCATGTGTTTGTAGTTTGATATTTTTATTTTTTCTTTAAAAAATGTATTCACTCCGATCCCAATAGTGTTTTTTTATTTGTTTGAAGTTAATTTTTAAGTGATCAGCGGTTTAGTTTATTTGCTAAATACTTTTGCGAGTACGGTCTGGTTTGTTGTGAAATATATGTTGTTCAGTGATTCTTTGGTGGTATTTGCTTCCACTCTATGAAATATCCTAATTTTTCTATGTAAAACATGTAATTTACGCCTTAAAGGTTTTGCTCATTGCTGGTATATGCACTTGGTTTTGTTCTCCAAAGCATGTAGTATTGTGGTACAGCTAAAGGAAGGTGAACAAACTTTTCCACGCAGGAGTATATGTCTCACCACCACACAAAAGGGTTTTAGTAACATGAGCATTAACGACGCCTTTTGGATCCACGTTGCTAAAGGAGTCATCAGTGACGTCTTTTGAAAATAAATCGCTATTGGTGCTGACTACACCACGTGTTTTTTGAGAACCATGTCGCTAATACTATGCATATAGTATGACGTCACGGCAGCTGATCCCTATACGCAGGACGGATCGCAATCAGATTCTAACTTCACAAATAGGAGAAATGGAATTTCTTGATCCTGTTGGCAGCCATTATTAGATGATATAGTCCTTAAAAACATTCTTTTAAAATGCCTAGATGCTAGGTACACACACACATATACATATATATATATATACACACACACGATGACGCTAATCGGCGCGCTGCGCGCTGATTATTATTCGGCGCGCCGGTCAGTCCCTCCACCAGCTGGTCAGACCAACCTCCGCGAGTCGTATATCTCAGGTCTGCGAGTCGTATATCAGCACTTCTGAGTCGTATATCGGAACTTCCGAGATCGTATATCATGGAGATCAGAAAGCAACACATGTGAGATGTCACTTTCGATGTCAGGTGTGTCAGATGTGTCAGGATGTCGACATTATGTCGACATTTTAGACCTTTATCCACTGGTCTCTCGTATACGATTGTGAATGCAGCTATATACTCTTCATTCAAATTTGAATTTTGATAGGATTGTGAATATATTTTTTTTGCCCAGCTTTGATTATACTTTATAATTGTTTACTCCTAAGAAAATTAAGATTGCAATGATATACTCTTCAGCCAAACACAATATACAATAGACTTGTGAAAGTTGTGATATACTCTTCAGCCAAACAAAATAAACTCTTACGATTGCAATGATATATTCTTCATCGTACATTGCTATACTACTCCTGAGAACGTCAGTCTTCTTTTTCCAACATAAAAGGACAAGAAAAACAAGTTGCATATTACTCATTACATTGTTGTATACATACATTTCACCGATATACATTGGAGCCTACTGAAAAAATTCACAAAGAAAATAAAAAATAACCCTTGTGATTACAATCATATACTTTTTGACCACACACAATATACAACTATAAATGTAGTCATATATTCATCACACAAACACAATATACTCTTCCAAATGCCAGTGATATACTCTCCTGCCAAACACTAAATACAATAGACTTGTAAATGTTGTGATATACTCTTATGATTGCAATCATATACTCTTTCGGCCAAACACAATATACAACTATGAATGTAGTCATATACACCAACGTACAAGTGCTGAAGCAACTTAGATCTTGGTTTTTCAAGAATTTCTAGCGCCAACATCCCAATTGATTATGCCGTAAAAATTCTGCTATGGGTTCTTGGTTGCGCAAGGTATCTTAAGAAAATTCAGCACAAATCCTAGACATCATTTGGGTGAACGGGAAAATCTGATTGGAAATAGGAAAAAAATCACACGCAAGCACAACATTCAAAGCTATCCTGGTGTGCATCTGACAGTCTCCAAGCATCAGCTTTCCACCACCGACCATCAAAAAAGTAAAATAAACCAAAAAGAAAAAATCCCCTTTGAAGCATTGCAGGCATCCTCTTGCGAGAGCAGAGAACGACGAGGAAAAAATGATTTTTTTTGCTGCCTCATCTGAGACGAACAGCCCGGAGAAAGGAGCGGGTGGCGAGCTCGATGTAGCCATTGTCCTCATGCTGCGTCGCGCCGCCGCCTCGCCGAGCAGACGCGGCCACGTCCTTGCCGCCGCCTCGGCCTGCACAAGCTCCCGCGTCCTGCCGCAGCCTCGACGCGTGCGAGCAGCCGAGTCCGCGTCCCCGCCACCGCCTTGCCGCGAGCGCGCAGTCCTGTACCGCCGCCGCCTCAGCGCACGAGCCACCGCTAGCCTTCACTCGTTGCTGCAGCGCATCCTTCTAGCCTGGAGCATCTGCGCAAGGATGTGAGGCAAAAGAAAACCAAATCAACATCAGAATCATTTTTTTTGAAGAAAAACCATCGATTGATGCATAAATTCAAAAGAAAATAGCAGCATGGGTTCACGAGTTCCAGATCCGCGGCGTACCTGTGCCTCTCCTCCCTTTCCGCTGATGTATCCATGGCTCTTCCGCCTGGTGAATGCGCTCCATGGCGAGATGGTGGGGGAGGCTTGCAGATCCAGTCAGGAGAGGGCCGGGCCACCATGGAGCTCGACGCAGCGCGGACCACGACGACAACCATGGGACAGGCACACGGAGCAAGGGCTCGCCGTCCGGCGAGCTCGGTTGCCGTCGCCGTTAGGCCGCCGGGATCTGGATCTAGACGCGGTGGTAGATGAGAGAGAGGACGAGGAGAGAGAGGATGGTGTAAAATGAGGATGAGGAGAGAGAAACTGAGCAGTCAGTCATTTTTATAGTGGTCATCTTGATATATCACTCATAGTCCATCGATATACAACCGTAGGCTGTCTCGTCGCATATACTATTGGCGGGAGTCCGATATACGACGCGCGCTAAGTTGGTTGGACTGGACCAAACGACCAGCGCGCTGAATATTATTCAGAGCGCAGGGTTCTGAATAGTGTGTGTGTATATATATATATATATATATATATATACATATATACATATATATATATATATATATATATATATATATACATATATATATACATATATACATATATATATATATACATATATACATATATACATATATATATATATATATATATATATATATATATATATACATATATATATATATATATATATATATATATATACATATATATATATATATATATGTGTGTGTGTGTATTATATAGACCTATTATTTTGTAGCCGGTTATAGAATAATTTATTCTGTGGCCACTTTCGTATCGTAATTTATGACATTCGTGTATAGTGATTTACGATATTTTGCTACGTGATTTACATGATACTTTTTTCAAAATGTGTGTGAACGTTGATGTCGTAAATTTGTTTGAATTTATCGTAAATCTATGATAAAATTATCATAAAACTGTGTTATCATAATTTACGACATTTGACTATACTGATTTACGATAAATTTGTGATGTGTTTTACTAGATTTTTGTCGTAAATTTGCATGCGACACGTGTCCTAGAATATGATGTCGTAAATTTTGTTCAAATTGTTGTAAATTTCATTCAAAACAGAAGTGGCTAGAGAATAAGCTATTCTATAGCCGGGTATAGAATATACTCACCCTATATATATATATATATATATGTGTGTGTGTACTTCACTCACGTGCTAAAATATCATGACATAATATCTTAATTTCTCTATGCCTAAACATGTAACTTATGCCTTAAAGGTTTTCTTAATTGCTGGTATATACTTCTTCTTAATGAAATGCCGCGGGGGCGGCTTGCCCCCTTCAGGTCGAGTTTTCAATTGCTGGTATAAACACTTAATTATGTGGATTGCGCGGGGGGGGGGGGGGGGGGGGGGGGGGGGCATCTTTTCATATCTCAAGTAACGCGTCCAGATCTCAAATGAATGGCACAAGAGCTTGGAAGTTAAATTTTGAACAATATCAAGAAAGGAAACGGAATCCTATCATTGGTAGATAATGCATCAATTAATATTCAATAACAAAGAGGAGTATATACAACACTCGCAGACACACATAAAAGAGGAATCAACATCATGTATGAGAATCATAATAACCATATTTTTGGACTGTCCCATCTATTTGATTGATTGATTCTTCTTCAAACAAATTCATTCACAGCTCTTGGGGCTAATGACTTTATATTCACTACCAGGATCGCCCTTTTTGCCGAGTGCCTGCAGCACTCGGCAAAAGTCAAATTACACTCGGCAAAAGTTTTGCCGAGTGTAGCACTCGGCGAAGCCCACTCGGCGAGTCCATACACGGCGAAGACCACTTTTGCCGAGTGTCTTTTCTCGGGCACTCGGCAAAACTTTTGCCGAGTGTCAAACAATACACTCGGCAAAAGCAGGGACTTTTGCCGAGTGTATTTTTAATTACACTCGGCAAAAGTCCCTACTTTTGCCGAGTGTCAAAAAATCCACTCGGCAATAGTAAGGACTTTTGCCGAGTGTCAAAAAATACACTCGGCAATAGTAACGACTTTTGCCGAGTGTATTTACAAATACACTCGGCAAAAGTAGGTACTTTTGCCGAGTGTTAGTGCAAATACACTCGGCAAATATCTCCACTTTTGCCGAGTGTTAGTGCAAATACACTCGGCAAAAGTGTTTGTCCAGAACATGTTTTATTTGTTTTTTCGCAAATCCTTTCAAAAAACACAGGCAAAAGTACATATATATGACAATATGCATCCATTTCACATCCATATCACATTCAAATCCTCAAATTGTTCACAATCCAACAATTAATACACATTTAGTCCATATATAGTCCACAAAGTGTTCACAAGTCACACATAGTCCATAAACGCTTACAAGTCCATAAATAATCCGCAAAAGCAAACAAGCCACACATAGAGTCCATAAAACACAAACTATGGATCAAAGGGTGGAGGTGCTTGTGGAAAAAGATTGCGAGCTGCCGATAGATCCACGTCTCCCGCCCCAACCCCAGCCCCAGCATTCGACCCCGCTGACCCAGGCATCGGCTGCACAAAAGAAGACATAACATTTGTGATTCAATATGTATAGCACAACTCTAAGTTTTCTAAGTCTCTAGGTTTTCTAATTCTCTAAGTTTGTCTATGTTTCTAAGTTGTCTAAGGTTGTGTAAGGTTGCCAATACACTCACCGGAGAAGAAATGGGAGGACGAGGAGCCCACATCGGAGGTGTCGGCAATGGGTGACCTATCGCCGCGAATTGAGCTTGAAAGTAGGAGAACATCTCCTGTGTCTGCGACTGCACCTGCGCCTGCACCTGCGTCCGCACCTGCGCCTCCACCTGCGCCTGCACCTGCTCCTGCACCTGCTGGGCCAAACTTGCCTCGAGCTGCTCCCGTCTGGCCCTCTCTTCCTCAAGCTGGGCCTGCAATATGAAATCAATTGTGATACTCGAGTGCAATATTGAATCAAATGAAAAAATTAAACAAACAAGGAATGTAACAGTAATAACCTGGAGGGTCTGTGTAGCGGTCGGTCGTTCGCGTATGCTCGGGCCACCGCTAACGGTCCGTGCTCGAATCTGGGAGAGCGTGGGAGTACTTGCCGTGTCGATGACGCTGTCACCGAGCCAGTACCGCCCATGCTTCTTCCCTTTTCCCGCCCTCATCACGACTTCTCCATCAAGGTCATGTGACCTCGGATCGTAGTCTTGCCCGTAGACCTCCTTTGCCACCTCTGAGTACGAGCTGAGGCGGCTATAGGCGCTCGGATTGCTGTACACCTCGGGAGGGTCCTCCGGGTTGTAGTGGATGTCCGCCGTCGCCTTGCCCTTGTGAGAGAGCGCGAAAGCCTCGAAAGTGTTGATCTCCTCGCCACCATGATGCGAAGCCTGAGGGAGGGAGAAAAAAAGATGATTAGTAATTATGCATTATTCAGAGATCGAGAGTGAATAAATGATTTCACATACATATCTGGCCGCATATTCGCTGAGGCTAAGACTGCCCTGGTGGTGTGATGCACCTTGCATCAACAACCGACGCTGTCGGCAAGCCTCGTGCCTCTCCGCCCAGTCCTCGGCGCACCACTTGTCCACCAACACCTGCCAGCAATCGGGATGTGTTGCCATCCACCACGGAATCGCCTGCACATAATCAATCATACTACATATAAGAAGATCAAATTAAACATACTAAGTCTCATGAAAGCTTGTTCTATATTTACCTCCAAGTATTCTTCCTTCGTCAGCGTCATCGTTACTGCATTTTCCCTCTTAATCCTCACATCTCTGGCAGCGTGGAAATCAACAATGGCCTGAGTGCGCGCCTCGTACAGCATGTCCTTCACAAGTTTGTGACACGCTGTACGTGCCACCTGCCGCGCTAAGTCCTCAAAGCCTTCTTCAATTTTGTAGAAATCCTGCATACAAACGCGGTGTATCAAACCATTATTTCAAGAATGATCAATAAAATACGATGTGTTGAGCAATGTAGTGACGAAGACTTACCAACATCTCCATGATCACCCGCTCCATCTTGTTGCGGAAAACCCTGCGATCTCGATCCGGCGCGTCTGCCACGGCGGCGTAGTGGTCAAACGTGTCGGCCATCTCTATTCTCTCGTCAATCAGAACCATGCCAGGGTAGTGTTGCTTGCACAAAAGACCCAGGATGCCGTTGACCTTGCGTTTGTGACAACCCCCGACAGGAGGAGTCCAAGACCTGCCGAAACCATTAAGATCAAGTGTTAGTATCAATTGTAATTTAAAACAAATGAAATAAAATTGTATTGATAACATCTAAAGTAACTTACCGGGGAGGTTTCGGGCGAACTACCGGACGACGGTCTAAAGCTATCGGTCGCTTCGGCAATTGTGACGCCCCTCGCACTTTTTTAAGTGCAGGGGGCTGGGCGTTGCCCGAGCGCTGCACCTCCTCGTCGCCGTCCTCGGCCTCCTCGTGGCCGTCCTCGTCCTCGCTCTCCTCCCTGTCCTCGCGCTCCACCTCCTCCTCCTCAGACGACTCAGACTGCTGCTGCTCCACCTCAGGCGACGGTGACCTCGCTACACCTCGACCTCTCCCTCCACCTCTGGCGCCTCCACCTCTCCCTCCACCTCTGGCGCCTCCACCTCTCCCTCCACCCTTGCGTGCACCTTTCCGCTTACTACCCTCGACGTCATCCCGGTAAAAAAAGGACAAGGACCTCGTCACAGCTTTGCCTATGCCGCCCACCATCGTTCTCCAATCACCTGCAATTAAAACAAGTCAACAAGTCAGCATATTATAAAAGAGACAACATAGTATTATAAATGAAAAAACTAAAACCGAAATGACATAGAATTAAAAACAGTAACCTAATTACTATGAATCATACATGTATTAGAAATAATCATCATCGTCGATAATAGCTGGTTCATGAGTCTCATCATCAATATCGTGCATGTCGACATAATCATGCAGGTTGTCCGAAGGAGGAGGAATGTCGTCATCACTGTCCAGATGTAATCGCTCAAGAATTTGTAAGTCTTTCGCATCATCAACCTCATCTCCAGCGTCCTCATTGTCTACTTCCATTCCGAACACTTCAGTTAAGTCTATCACAAAACTCCCTTCCAGCCCATTGTCTTGAAAGAAGTCATCTCCCTCATATGTGTTTGGGTCTATGGTGTAATCGGCATCGTTTGGGATAGGTAGTTTGCCGTGTGGTGATACCTTGTACACAACATCCCAACCTTGGAGACGTTCGTCGGTTTGGCACGGGTATGGGAGATAATAAACTTGCGTGGCCTGAGTAGCCACGATATATACATCGTCTCCTGGTAAGACGGTTGACTGTCGAATTTCGACTAGCCCAAGATTAGAAGTCCGTCTCACTACTCCCGGGTCAAACCAATGGCATTTGAAGATGACAGGATTCAAAGGTTTGCAACCAGGAAAATCTAATTCATATATCTTTTCTACTCTTCCATAATACTCGACGCCATCATCGCCGACCGTAAAAACTCCCGTATTTGTGGTTCTTCGATTAGGACGACTCTGCTCGTAGCTTGTTGTGTGAAAGCGATACCCGTTGACGTCATAACCGTTAAATGACCGGACCCTATAGTCACAGCCGTTGGAAACTTGTCTCAACTCGGCATTCATGAATGCATCGGTTTGGCCCTGCAAGATAGAGCAGGATAGGCCATCAAATAAGAGCAACGTACTGCATGTGAAACTAAGTACGAGATATGAAATGAAAACGGTTTGACAATACCTTCTTTTTGAACCAAGAAATGAAATCGGGTTTGCCACTTCCCGCACCCTGTTTAAGCAGGGTGTCAATTTCGTGCGATGTAGGATCCCTTGATCGTCGCCAGAATTGATGAACAAATTCTCTGTGCCAACGACGAACAAGATTAGAGGGTTGATGCAGAAGAATGACTAATCGAAAGTAGGTTTGTTGAGAACTTACTCTATGTACGACACGTTTTCCTTAAGGTTGGTCAACACATATAGCATGATCGTGCGCCACTCTTCATATGCCAAGAACTTGCTGGTCGCACCACTTGCACTTCCGAGTTGCCCTTGGAAAAGGCTGAGCCTCGAATCATTTTCGGCAACATTGTAACGAGGGGGTGGATTATGCACGCTAGGAAGGTTGTCAGCATAGTACTTTGTAGTGAAGTTTGACACCTCCTCGAGAAGGTATGCCTCTGCCATGGAAGCTTCAATTTTGCATTTATTTTTACATTTAGTTCGGAGAACCTTTAGACATCTCTCAATGGAATAGCACCAACGGTTCTGCACAGGCCCACCCATTCGTGCCTCATATGGGAGGTGCAAAATCATATGCTGCATCGATGTGAAGAAGCCGGGTGGAAAGATTTTCTCCAACTTACAGAGCAACACTGGAGCCATTTTTTCCATATCTGCAATCACTTTTTTTGGTATCTCCTTAGCACAAAGTTGTCGAAAGAAATAGCTCAACTCTGCCAGCGCTTGCCATACATGATCAGGGACATAGCCTCGAACCATCGAGGGAAGAAGCAGCTCAAGCCACACGTGATAGTCATGACTCTTGACCCCACTGACTCGCATAGTTTCTAAGTTCACTCCCCTCCTCAGGTTCGATGCAAACCCATCAGGGAACATTAACGTTTTAAACCATTCAAGTACTTCCCTTCTTTGGGCCCTCGTCAAGACGAAATCTGCCTTAGGCTTTATCCATCTTTTGTTGCCGCGTTTAGGAGGCGCCATGTCAAGCTTAGGTCTGTCACATAAGGTTGCTTGATCCACTCTTGCCTTAACATTGTCTCTAGACTTATCAGGATAGCCCATGATCGTACAGAAAGACGCCTCCCCAATATTTTTTTCTGTGTGCATTGGATCAATGTTATGTGGAAGAAGAATGTCGTCCATATAAGAAAGCCTATACAAGCCCGAGATATGAAACCAGGCATGAAGCTCACCATATCCCTCAAAACCATCTCCACTTTCATTGACCTTGAGAGCATCTAACTCGGCACGTACATCGGCACATGTCATGATCTGCGGTGCAGGGTCGTTAACTTCGACACCTTTTGTAAAGTTCTTTATGTCTCTTCTGAATGGATGGTCAAGTGGGAGGAATTGTCTGTGCCTGTCAAACGAAGAATACTTGCCACCCTTCTTCAAGTAATGAAACATCAGTTTTGACTTGCATATTGGGCATGGGAACTTGCCGTGAACACACCACCCGCAGAATACCCCATATGCCAAGAAGTCATGCAGAGAATAGTGGTACCAAACATGCATTTTGAAGTTTGTCTTCGTTGCTTTGTCGTATGTCAATACCCCTTCCTTCCAAGCACGTTCCAAATCATCGATCAGAGGCTCCATGAACACATTCATATTAGTCCCCGGGTGTTCAGGAATTATCAAGGACAAGAATATGTACTGTCGTTGAAAGAGGACGCCGGGAGGGAGATTGAGGGGTATAACGAACACGGGCCAACAAGTGTATGGGGCAGCCCCCATTCCATAAGGATTGAATCCATCCGTTGCCAGTGCCACACGTACATTACGAGGCTCATCTGCTTTGTCATGATGGATTCCATCAAAATGTGTCTAGGACTCACCATCGGCCGGATGTACAAGATTGTCAGGATGGTATCGCACTCCTTTTTTATGCCATGTCATCTGTTTCGCGGTCTCTTCGGTCATGTAAAGACGCTGGATCCTCGGTATGAACGGGAGGTACCGTAGGATTTTCGCAGCGACCGACGTCTGCCGCTTTTCACCATCACCTGATTCTACCTCCAGGTACCGTGAGGATGAACACTTTGGACAGTACAAGGCTTCTGCGTGCTCTTTACGGAATAACACGCATCCTTTCGGACAAGCATGTATCTTCTCATACGGCATCTTAAGTGCACGAAGTAGTTTCTGTGACTCATACATGTTCTTCGGCAGAATGTGACCTTCCGGAAGCATGCTAGCAATAACTGTCAACATGACATCGAAATTGCGGTGACTCAGGCTAAACTGGGACTTTACGGCCATCAGACGCGCAATGGCATCCAGTTGAGAAACATTGGTATGCCCGTGAAGGGGCCGCTGTGCCGAATCCAACATATCATAATACGCCTTTGCAGTTGGCTCTGGCGGCTCCGGCTCCTCCTCCCTGTGGCCTTCCTCGAAGTTGTGTGCCTCTGCATAGTCATTCAACATGTCTGCTACCCCGGCATCCTCGTCAAAAGCCCCATCGATGCGTGGTCTAACGACCTCGTGTCGCACACGATCGGCCTCACCATGACTGGTCCACCGTTTGTAGTTTTCCATGAATCCATACTTTATGAGATGTTTACCCATATCTGTCTTTGTCTGCTTCTTACGGTTTTCACATTCACTACATGGGCAAAAAGTCTGAGGATGCGACCCTTGAACATTGGCAAATGCTTGGTTCATGAAACCTTGAGTCTTTTTAATCCATTCTTTAGTCCACGAACTCTTACTTTGGCGGCCCGTGTACATCCACTCACGGTCATCCATCCTCTAACATATCACCGAGTAATAGATAAATATATTGCATCTACCGTTCACTTATACAGTCTAATAGGTAAAGATAGATCCTAATCCCACCCGAGTATGTGTAGATGGGGTTAGTTTTCATGCTCTATTCCTATCCGAGACAGAATTTCGACAGCACCTCCCCGCTGTTCTCCAAATACACGTCCTAACAAGGAGATTGTGTATCCAGAGAACAACTGGGAGATGGTGTCGAAACTCTGTCTCAGATAGGAATAGAGCACGAAAACTAACCCATCTACACATCCTCGGGCTGTCCAAAAAACGTGGACAATTCGAAACAGATACGGCTATACATATGCAAAGAATTACATATGTCCAACCGTATCTCTTTCGAACGGGAGACGCCTAACTAGGTTTCGCATGACCTACTGACATGAATTGAAAAGAGGGGTGTTTTATGTCTCACCTTGCTATCCTGCAAAGTGCCGACTCAAGGAAGAGTGGAAGATAGTGCAACAACCTCTACCTGAAAAAAATTAGAGCATAACTATGTCAATTTTAAATTTTGGCAGCACCTCCCCTACACGGTGAGATTTCCAATACCTGCAAAAAACCAACGGCACGATGGCCGACAACCACAACACATATGACAATTGGAAATGACAGCTATTTCTATCCACAATCCTCGTTCGCAATCGACATCCACATTGAGGGCATTAACATACAAACATTTCACAATAACATGCACCATTTCTATTTTCGGATTTCGCCTTCCTCGTTTGAAAGCATTTTGTGCAGCACATGTTATCAATCCGTACCAATTCAAATTGTTGAATGATTGAACAAATTTTAAACTAATTCTTGAATTAACCACTGCACAAAAAAGAAACTCACCGTGGCGGGAGGGCAGCAGGGGCGCCGGGGGCAGCAGGGGACGTCGGGCGGGAGGGCAGCAGGGGCGCCGGGGGTCGTCGCCGGCCCCTTCGCCGGAGCGCCGGAGCGCCGAGGGAAGCCGAGGGGAGGGCGGAGGAGGCAGGGGAGGGCGGGGGACGTCGAGGGAAGATGAGGGAGGGCAGGGGCGCGGCGCGGCGGCGCCGGGGCAGCGGCCGGAGGGAGGCGGGGGCGGGGCCTCGGCGCGGCGGCGGCAGGTGGCGTGGTCGGGGGCGGGGCGGGAGGCGCGGCCGGGGGCGGGGACCGGCGCGGCCGGGGAAGGCGCGGCCGGGGGCGGGAGGCGCGGCCGGGGGCGGGGGCCGGCGCGGCCGGGGGAGGCGCGGCCGGGGGCGGGAGGCGCGGCCAGGGGAGGCGCGTCTGGGGGCGGTGGGCGCTGCCGGGGGCGGCGACGGGAGGCGCGGCCGGGGGACGGCGGCGCGAGGGCGGAGGTCGGCGGCGGTGATTCGTTTCCTTTTCTCTGAACGCGCGAGGGCGGAGCGACGCGAAAAATGACTAAGTGTTGCTGAACCCCCCCCCCCCCCCCCCTTTTGCCGAGTGTCCTGGATCAGGGCACTCGGCAAAAGTCCCACCTTTGCCGAGTGCTAAGATCCAGTACACTCGGCAAAGGGGGGGGGGTCCCGAAATGGCTGTTTTTTCCAACTTTTGCCGAGGGTACAAATTTTTTCCGAGTATATTTTTTTTACACTCGCAAAATATTTCGACGTTTGCCGTGTGTAATATTCTCTACACTCGGCAAAGCAAACTTGTGCCGAGTGTATTATATTTACACTCAGCAATAATTATTCATGAGCATCTTAAAAAAATTAAAAAAATATCAAACAATTTCAAAAAATCATAAAATTTTGACATGACACTATTTAGATGACCTATTGTCCATAAAAATTTGTTTGAACACAAATTCAAATTCAAAAAATCAAGTGCCTCTAAATCTTAATGACCTACTATAAACTCTATGTCACTTCCTCGGAGATTGTTCGTTTTGTAAACAACGTACGTGACAAAATTCGTGAAACTTTACCTACTTTTTATCACAACATCCAAGTGTGACATCATGACATCCCGACAAAACTCATAATTTTTTGGTGTTATTTGTATTTTATATAATTTTTTAAAAAATTGGGCACACGCTCGTTTTCATATTTTATTAACAAAATATGCAAAAATTGATTTCATTTTCTGGATACGGCCTTACGTTGAACCCATTAACAAGAATATCATTTTTTCATTCACTCGATTCGATTATTCTAATCACTTCTAGTTCAATTTTAGTTTATCATTAAAAAATCTAATTAAAGAAAATAAGTTACTAAATTTAGAAAACGGATCGTGAAAAGTACCAAATTTCAACACGAAGTACAATGACGTGTATTTAGTCAACAAAAAAATTTAGGTACCCAAAAGTTGAAAAAAAAAATTATTTTCCCGAGTGCGCAAATCTGGCACTCGGAAAATGGGGCTTTGCCGAGTGTCCAATGGCCGACACTCAGCAAAAGTCCAAGCGTCGTCACCGCCCTCCCGCCGTCGGTTGTCTCGTGGTGGGCCCGGGAGTTTTCCCGAGTGTCGAGATGCCCCGACACTCGGCAAAAGTGTTATTTGCCGTATGCTGAACCTATGCCGAGTGCCGGAGTCCCTGGGCACTCAGCAAAACATTCTTTTGCCGAGTGTCGTACTTATGCCGAGTGTTGTTCGGTCGGCACTCAGCAAATCATGCTTTTGCCGAGTGCCCGATAGAATACACTCGGCAAATCTTTCGGCACCCAGTAAAAAGCCAATTTCTGGTAGTGATTTAACACTATCAAGACAGTGAGGGTGTTATCCAAATTGGAGATGGCCAATCAAGCCATGGATGGTCAGACTGCACCTTGCCAAGGCTCTCAAGTATTTTGGTTTCAAAGTTCCAGATGCCCACCTCCTGGGAGCCAAACTTGGTAATAAAGACTTGCCTCCAAGATCCATTAGTCACATACGCGCAATTTGGTTTCAATCCTGGAAAATCCTTTGTCGAAAGGCACATCGAGGCATTAAAACAAAGAAAAAGAGCATGGCCTCGCAGGTCTTCACCACTAATACGCACTAACCTTTTCTCATGAATGTCAACCTTGCAGAGCAGGATATCATCGATAAATGACTCTGGAATGTTGAATATTAGAGTGTTTAGCATGTACCTTCTTTTGCTTCTCCACACCTGCAGGATGTCGCCCCATGGTGTCAGTATAATGTTGCCCCTGGGCCCGTGTTTGTATCCGAGCCATTCGAGAACAACTTCCTCACGTCCTGTGAAGACAGTCCTCACCGTTGTTGGCGATGGCCCACTCAGATCAAGGGCGAATACCGAACTGTTAAAGGAGAGCACGTAGAACAGTCCATCATTCTGATTGTATACGGCGCTGTGGAAACAGATGTCCAATTGCAGTGAAGTGTTCTGGGTTGTTATCTTAGTCCACCGGTCGTCGCCGACGTGGGTGAAGTAGAGGTATCCAGAACACTGGTGCACGAGTAGGATGGCGCAGGCGCTGCCGTTGGCTGGGCTGCATGATAGATACGCTAAGTAGATGTATCTCCAGATCTCCCCTGGTCTTTGAAGCCGCGCTTGGTCAGCGGAGAATATATTGACGTCGTCGAGCCCCTTGACAGGCGGGAGGTCCACCTGGGCTCCGGTGAGCGGGTTCAGCGCCTGAAATCTGGGTGCGTCGTCGGCGGTGACAACCCAGCCGTGGCCCGATCCCACCACGTGGCGGCTGCGGAACGGCGCGGCGGACGGCGGCAGGCGGACCTTGAACAACGCGCCGGTGGAGACGCTGTAGACCGTGGCCGTGTCGTCGGCGTCGGCAGCGCAGGTGTAGAGCAGGCACGGGGAGGCGTCCGTGATGGGGAATTGGATGCGGCGGACGTCGGCGCTGGCGGCGCGCCAGGAGACGCAGACGGCGCCGGCGCGGAGCAGGTCCGGGATGGCCAGCGCCCGCATCACAATGAGCATCAGGTCCTCCGGGAGGCCGGACCAGTCCCGGTGGACGGCCGCACTCATTGCTGCCGCGGAGATTGCCGGCAGCCGCCGGCGAGTGGCGAGTTCACAAGACCTTTGTTCGCTCGAAGTCGATCCCCGGTCACTGACGAATTGCACGGCGATCGAAAGGCAGCAAGTAAATCCCTCCAGGACGAATTCCAGCCGGAAAGGTGTATAGAACGGGAAAGAGTTGGACACGTTTAGGCCGACTGCATTTTTTTTTTAGGGGATTTAGGCCGATTGCATGAAGGACATTAACTCGTTCCTTGAACCAAACTACCATCTTTCTCACTGAAGTAGAATAATTGCGCTTTCACTTTTGTACTCAGATAGGTTATTAGTACATACATAGAGCTGTAGTTTTACGTATGACACCATGCATGTCTACCTTATGAACATGTCAATAATTGTATAACCAAGTTATGTGATGATTATAAGGACCTTAATTGATTCCTTGAAGCAAACCAGTGATCGATGTCCATTAATTGTATAACCAAGTTATGTGATGATTTAACATTTGAGTGTATAGACCACATGGTTTCAAAATGCATGAAATAAAAGGAAAATATATCAGGAACTGAATATGGGAAAACTTCTACAAAAATCTTGAACAAAAGCTTGGATTTCTTCTTTTTTTGGGGGGTTGGGGGGGGGGGGGGGGGGGGGGGGGGGGAGGGGGGATCAAGGCAAGCTTGGAATTCTTATGGGGTGGATTTTATATTGTGAATAATTCTTTTGTATAGGCGATCAAAGGTTTTTTTGGTACTGCATATAATATGAAAGTATCAAGAGGGAACTGGATACAAGTTTGTCAGTTTAAAACAAAATAGGTAGTTAATAATCTCGATAAATCATTTCTGTTTTTTGACACAAATACCAGTAAACTACTAATAATCATGCTACATCTATGTACAATATTAAGACCCATAAAAACTTAGAATACTTGTTGAAGCCAATCAGAAACAAAATTTGTAATTCCTGTTACTTTGGTTCAATCAATGTACGACTTTGTTGGTGGATCGCCTCACGTAGCACATCCTTGCCTCAACAGCGTTGTTGAAGAAGGCTAGCTTGGAGTACAGCAAGAATGGATGTGCCATCTTAATTTGGCTTTGCCAGCTTTTTCCTCTGACGGGGCTGGGGGTATGCTCCATCCAAGAAGGGACAGGCGGGCCACAAAAGAGGGAGAGAGGCGTACTAACCGGGGTAACTTGTCGTCTTAGGTCCCCTTTTTTCTTTCCTTTTCACCAATACTCCGCCACTCCAGTGCCATGAAGATAGAAGCTCCGGATCCTCCCATCTGTGTCCCCCCAAAAAACAAAAAACAAAAAAAAAACAATTTGAGGCGACAAGAAAAGAAACGATGCATCCAGATTAGGCACGTGTGTTTGATCTGAGAATATCACTGTCCTTTTTCCACGCATCCGCACAGAACTGTTTTACTTTACCAACATCTAGAACAGAGCATACTGTAATCTCGGTTTTAGTGTTTACCACGCACTGCATTGAAACCAATTCAGAAGTAGGTTGCAAGGAATTGTACAAAAAAATTTCTAGATAGAGACCCTAGGATTAGCCATCAACACCCTTTCTGCTTGGAGATTGACTGGTTTTTTACCACGGCACTGCATTCAAACCAATTCAGAAGTACCCTTATATAACAAACTGTACAACAATGTGGTGATACAGTGCCCCTAAGGATTTCTAGACTGGATAGGCATCATGCCCCTTTGTGCACTTGTTCAATGACGTGGTCGTGACATGCCATCACTTTTTTTTATTTACCTGAAAAACAACAAATGGTAAGCATAGTTAATAACACTCCTGCAGGGGAAGATATATGAGAATACAGTGAAAAAGAAAAAGGGGGAGCTGAATAAAGTACAATGACAGAAGAGTTCACGAACAGATTGGAGCGTGTGCTAGAAAATTGCAACGGCAGTTCTCAAGGAACCCACATACAGATGGAGGGCGTGTTTAATCGCTTTCTACGGGTATAATTTGGGCAGCCACATAATTCCTATTTGTGCAGTACATGTAATTACTTCCAAAAAAAAATTGCAATGGTTTGTTTTTGCACTTACAGAACATGAAAAATAGACAAATGAGGCAGTCGAGTAGGAAACAACCGAGCAATTAGCTCAAGCTGAAGCATTATTGCTGGATCGTACAGTGCTAAATGTGTCCAGGTGTATGAAGTGAGCAGAGAAGATGTAAAAATGCCAAAAGAGTTTGAGCTAAATGAGGTGAGAACTTGAAGGAGAAAGTTTCTGTCCAAAATCTATTTTAGACTTTGTCATTATCTCTAACTTTATTTGCGATCGAAAGGCTGCAAGAAAATATCCCTCCAGGACGAATTCCAGCCAGGAAGATGTAAAGAACGGGAATGAGTTGGACACGTCTAGGCCTTGTTCAGCAAGGCCCCTCCCTTCACTACTTCAAAATTTTCTGGCCAGTGTTCCAGCCTGGCCCAAAGATAGCATGCAAGCCAAAAATTTCAGATTGGTTGTAGAAAGGTAATTTTGCTCCAGCAAGGTACCTTTAATCCAAAAATAAATTGTTACTACTACCATTTTCAATGATCTTTCGTGGACGTGAATAAATGAACATCGATTTTGTTAAATTACATTTAACTTACATTACATTTTTCATACTAGTTTATATGTGTATAATGGTGCTTAATAGTGTAACTATGAACCTAGTTATGAACCTGGAAAGTATATATATAGCTTTGTTACAACTAAGTCCCACCTAAAGAAACAAAATTTTGAATATTTTTTAACAAATTTGGCCTTTTTGTTTGTTTTGTGCACAAAATAGGTTGTACTCCGTACATATATATAGCTGAAATTTTACACATGGCACCATATCTACCATAAGAAAAGTCAATTATCGTACACAAAATTCATGGGACGACTACAGGAAGGACATTAACTCGTCCATGAACCAAAGCAATGACCCTCACTGTGATCTGCGGAGGACAAAATCCCAGTCACTAGATGAGGATCTGGCCCATCTGGATGATACTTATAGCCATCTTTCTTACAAGTAGATTATAACTGCGCTTTCCAGTTTTGTGCTCAGATAGGTTTGTACATACTAATAGACTTAGTTTTACATATGAGACCATACCCTGCCGTAAGAACCAGTAAATTATTGTATACAAAACTTATCTGATGACTATAGAAAGGATATTGATTGATACTTGAATCAAACCAATGATGCCCATTGACCTCACTGAGATATATGGAAAACATAAGGCTTGACATGTAACTAGGATAGGGAGGGTGTTATCCAAACAGGAGGTGGCCAGTTAAGCCATGGATGGGCAACCTGCACATCACCAAGACTCTCAAGTTTCTCAGTTTCAAAGTTCCAAATACCAACCTCCTGGCCACCGTACATGTTAATACAGATAGTTTCCCAAGAATCATCCGTAATATAGGCGCAATTCGGCTTGAATATTGGAAACTCTTGCGTCGAAACCAACACTGGAGAATTAAATCCGATGAAAATCGCATGCCCTCGGAGCTCGGAGCTGTTTATCCTTACGAGCTTGAGACCACTGACATCAACCTTGTACAGCTCGGTCTCTTCCGTGTACGACTCTCGTCTTGGATTAATGACCTCATCAGCATAGTCTGCAGGGACCTTTACAGGGGTGTCCAGCCAACGCACACCTATGAATCTCCACACCTGGAAGATTTCTCCCCATGGCGCCAAGACGATGGATCTGATGGGATCGTCAGATCGTGAACTTCCCATTACGACATTCTTCATCACCGGCGAGCCACCGTGCAAATCCAATGTCCAGATAGAAGCATTATAAAATACGAGGTAGAACAAGCCGTCGTTCTCGTTGTACGCCGCGCTGCGGTAGCCGCTGCTCCACTGGACGGACTCGCTCTTGGCGACGTGCGTCCACCGGTCGTCGCCGAGCATGGCAAACGAGAGCTCTCCGTCCGTCCGGTGAAGGAGCAAGACGATACAGGCTGCTCCTTTAGAAGGGCTGCAGGACAGGCACGCTCGCTCGTAGAGGAAGAGCCTCAGCTGCCTCGGCTTGTAAGCCGTCGGAGAGTCGGGATGCCACATGTCTTCGCCGTAGACGTTGTACATGGGCCGGCCATGGTCGTCGGAGAAGCTCTCGACGTGGTGGAGCCCCGTGACAGGCGGTAGGCCAACCTGGGCGCCGGTGAGCGGGTTGAGGAGGTGGAGGTTGGACGCCTCGTCGGCGGCGACGACCCATCAGTGGCGCCGGCGTGCGGACCTTGAACGCTGCGCCGGCGCGGGGACCTTGAACGCCGCTCCGGCGCCGGGGCTTTAGACCGTGGCGGTGTCCGCGGCGTCGGCGGCGCAGGAGTAGAGCAGGCATGGGGAGGAGTACGTGAAGGGGAAGCGGACGCGGCAGACATCGGCACGGGCGGCGCGCCAGGCGGTGCAGACGGCGCCGGCGTGAAGCATGTCTGGGATGAAAAAACTCGGGAGGCGGCGAAAGACGTCGTAGCCGCGCGCCAGGACGCGCAGACAGCGCCGGAGCGGATGAGTTCCGCGACGCGCATCGCCCGCAGGACGCTCACCATCATGTCCTCGCCGTCGTCCTTCCCCGCTTCCATACCGGCGGCCGCGGCGGCGCCGGGGGGCAAAAATCTAAAACTTTGGAACCTTAGTCCAGCTCTGTTCTCGCCGAGGGACTCTGTTTCGGATGCCTGCGACTCGCCGTGTTTGCCCTTCGGAACTGGGCCGCAATCTCACTCTGGGCCAGGCCGAGCTGTCTCCCTTTGGCGGGCTCATCACTGGGGTCCGAGTTGAATTGCCAACACCAAATCGGACTCGGTTACCATTGGAAGCAGGCCTTACATAACTCACCGCCGGGGATTCGGTGGTCTTCATCCATCGAGTCCGTGAGGACCAAAGCTCCCCAATTCCCCAATTTTTTGCCGTAGGGTTTCCACACGACGCCGCCGCCGCCGTCGATGGAGGCGGCCGCCCACCCGGACTGGTCTGGTCTTCCTGGGGACCTGATGGCGATGGTGATGCACGTCCTCGACATCCCTGACTTGTTCCGGGCGGGGGCCGTCTGCACCTCGTGGTACGCCGCCTACTCCACCGTCCGCCATGTCCGCATCCCAATCAAGGATTCTTCGCCGTGCCTGTTCTACTCTTGTGCCGGCGACGACGTCGACACTGCCACGCTATATAGCCCCTCTGCCGGCGCTGCCTTCAAGGTTCGCCTGCCGGGGCCCTCGTTCCGCAGCCAATACGTGGTGGGCTCCGGCCACGGCTGGATCGTCGCCGCCGACGAGGAGTCAAATCTCCACCTCCTTAATCCGCTGACGACCGCGCAGGTGGGGCTTCCGCCCGTTACGGGGCTCCATCATGTCGAGAGCTTCTCCGACGACCAGGGGCGCCCCATGTACAATCTTTATGGAGAAGACTTCTGGCATCCGGACTCTCCGATGGCTTATAAACCAAAGGAGATGAGGCTCTTCTTATACGAGCGGGCGTACTTGTCTTGCAGTCCTTCAAAAGGGGCTGCTTGTATCGTCCTGCTCTTGCATCGGCCAGACGGAGACATCTCATTTGCCCGGCTCGGTGACGACCGGTGGACACACGTTGCCAAGAGCGAATCCGTTCAATGGAGCAGCGGATACCGCAGTGCGGCATACAACGAGAATGATGGTTTGTTCTACCTCGTATCTTTCAATTCTTCTATCTTCACGTTGGATTTAAACAATGGTTTGCCGGTCATGAAGAATGTCTTGAAAGGAGATTCAAGATCTGATGATCCCATCAGATCCATCATCTTGACTCCTTGGGGAGAGATCTTTCAGGTGTGGAGATTCATAAGTGTGCGTTGGCTGGACACACCTGTACAGGTCCCTGCAGATTGTTCTGATGAAGTCATTAATCCAAGCCGAGAGTCATACACGGATGAAATTGAGCTATATAAGGTTGATATCACTGGTCAGAAGCTCAAAAAGATTAACAGCTCGGAATTACGAGGGCATGCTATTTTTATCGGTTTTAATTCTCCAGTGTTGGTTTCTACGGAGGACTTTCCAATGTTCAAGCCAAACTGTGCCTACATTACGGATGATTCTTCTGAAACTATCTGTATAAATATGTACGGTGGCCGGGAGGTTGGCATTTGGAACTTTGAAACCGAGGCACTTGAGAGTCTTGATAACCTGCAGGTTGCCCATCCATGGCTTAACTGGCCACCTCCTGTTTGGATAACACCGGTACTTTATTGATAAGATTAATTGTATTGTTAGCAGCTCCTATATTGCAAAGACATACTCGCTGCATTAGTTCTAAGCTCATCTGTACACCTTTGTTGATTAGAATCTTAGACTTGATCGGGAGCAAGTATGTATGTGGCTGTTTCTTTTAATAAAGTGACCTGATTTAATTTGCTCTTTCATTGTGCGAATGATATGAAAATTGCTTGGAAAACTCTATTTTGTTTCACATTTACCTTCGAACATTTCTATTCTGGTGCTAGATTTGTTTGCTCCTCCAGCCATTTTATTAGAGCATCTTCAGCAAGGGGCCTTAAAACAGGACCCCTAAATTAGCATACAAGGGCCGGCTCTTAAATTTGGGCTCTCAAACTTTGTGCCAAACTTCAGCAATGGCTCCCGTCCAACTTCAGCAATGCCTCTCAAATCTCAGCCTATATTTTGGTGTGACTGATGGGATATGGTTGGCATAGGAAAAAGAAAAATAAGCAGAGCAAGGAAGGTAAGGTGGCCGTGTCAGGGAGGGAAAATCGGGGAGGCCGGTGAGGGAGCCCGTGATGTGTTGGTAGGGGACATGGCGGGAGGTAGTCGCACGGCCAGCTTCGGGCCCCGACTCCGGCCATGGCGCCACGGGGTGGAGCGGCCACAGGGACATGGCGGGGAACCGGCGGGAAGAAGGGAGGGGTAATAAGAGCTCAAGTAGGAGGGGGGCTTGGGCTCTGCTCTGTTCTGTGGACGGTGGTAAACACAACTTACCTATCTCGGCTCTGGGTGTAATCAAATTGGGTAAGAACAGACCTTTGTAAAGTTACCGTACTGAATTGGGCTAAGAATTCTGTCCAATGAGGCAATCCCCTGATTATCATCATTATGCATTGTGTTGATTGAGTCCAAAAATTGATAACTTGAAACTCGTAATGATCAGACCGAATTTTAAACTTAATCTTGTGTTTGCTCTAGTCTTCTACTTTTGTTCTTCAAAACATATGATTAGAATGTGATTTTCTGTACAACCATTACGGATGCTCTGACTATGGCATGCCGGGACGGTCTGTTGTATACTTGTATGCAAGGAGCAACGGAGTTTTGAGATTACACGTGGAGACGGATTGCCAGGAGCTGGTCAAGTTATGAGAGATGCGTGAGATGCAACGATCTCCGATCATGGGCATTCTAAATGAGATGAAGAACATAAGCGAGGGCTTTCTGTTTTTCAAATTTATTTATGCTAGCGAGGCTTGTAATAGAGTTGCACATGAGTCAACTAAGCAGGCATTGGTAGGAATGTAGGCGGGTGTGTGGCAAATGGTAGCGCCATCCTGCATATATAGCCTACTGGACACTATTGTACTTCTCCATTGATTATAAAGAAAGTGAAGTTGCACCAAAAAAAAAAAGAATGTGATTTTCTATTTACATATGACAAGATTTAAAAGTTAACTGAAATCTTACTTAAAATGAAAGTTTTTGAAGACTGGAGGGGGTATTTGGGATTATATATATAATCCGTCTTTGAAAATACCTCGGCTCCACTTACAACGCACGCACACTCACCTCTATAAACAAATGACGTTAACTTCTAAAAAATTCGTTTCCACCAGGAGTCAAACCTAGAACCTGAAAGGTGCTACTCGGGTGTCTTAACCACTAGGCCAAGACACTCATATTTCCATCCCTTTCACGTATATATAGATAGTTATTATTTTTGAATTCACTACTTTTAGAACATGATAACCCACACACTCAAATTTCCATCCTTTGTGGGGAAAAAAATGACGATACAGTTTGTGATGGTTACATAACATAAATATTATTCAAATAATCACATTGAGACATGACATGATAAACTTTTTAATGACACTTTGCTAAGTGAACTTGCATACTATTATTCAAAACTCCACTTTAATAACCCTTTGCATTTGTTCTCTTCAAACCTTAAAAATATCTAATAAAAATCAAGCCAGCAGAATATGTGACTATGGAAGTGCATAATACATCACTAGCAGAGAAATCGGTAAGCAAATGACGATGTTTAGCTATCACACATGCAAATAAAATAATAAAAAAATATGCTATTTCTTCTAGAGCATGCATTTCTGCTAGAGCCATGAGGATCTAGATTAAAACAAGCGCTGCAGGCCGCCGCCACTTGCTCCACCAGTTGCAGATTCATGGGCCACTGCCACTTGCTGGGAGCACCAGTGTGTCTTGCTCCGAAGGTTGGGGTTGGATGTTGGAATCCCATCCTGAAAGCGAGGACGGCTGCAACGTCAGTCATGCATGGGTTCACTGTTCCTGCGAACAAGCAGTATACTCTTAAACTACTAATATAATCTTATATCTGATTAGCACAAGAGGGGGTTCCTGATTCCCATATATTATTAAAGCTACTAAGATAAAAAAAAAGTTTTCAAAGATTCTAAGGACATATTGCTTTTTCAATTTCTTGTCTGATAGCACCAATCGAGAACATGAACATGCTCAAGTTAAACTCAATGTTAACCAATGTACATAGCTCCCATAAGTCTAAAATACTCGCATAAGGAGTAGAATCCTTATGTGCACAGTGCATCTATTCATGATCTTGAAGCTTTCTCACCAAATTATTCATTAAATCGACCAGGTTTGGCAAATCAACCTCCCCAAGACAACAATAAATTTGTATAACACCTTAATCAAGCATCTGCAATCTTACCATAACACACAAGGTATGGATTTAAGAAATATGGGTAGGCAGAGATCTAACCAAAAAAATAATTTCTTTACTTCTCTTAAAAGCCACGGTTCCAGTGGATGCCTTTGCTTCAATTGGAATAACTACGCCCCTCCAAAGTATAAGTTTTTCTTATGGTTGGCACATCGGCAGCGACTAAGCACAAGAGACCGTTTGTTTCGACACAACATGAGGGATTCCGGAGAATGCCCTTTTTGCACTCAGAATGAAGATATTGAACACCTCTTTCTCTGATGCCCCAGAGCGATCAGTATTTGGCATGCGCTCGGACTCCCTACTCCACATTCAGATAGCACCTTAGAGGATTTGTGGCAAACCTTGGGAGTTCTTAACCAAACCCAAGATTAGGAATGTTTGGAAATGTAGGAATGCCAAAATTTTCAGGCATGAAGATGAATCCAACTCTTCGGTTGTTGCTCGTTGTGTTGAAGACCTGACCTTATGGTCAAATAGATGTAACCAAACTTTTGATCGTGCTCTCATGATAGCTTGGTGTGAGAGATTTTCTCCTTAGAGTGTATTCTGTTTCTTTTTTTTTTCCTTTTCTCTTGTAATCTCAATGTAATCATAATTTTGTAGCAAATTGTTTGTTTGCTACCCACGCAATCTCTAGAAAGAGTTGCCGTAGTTTCCTTCAATTAAAAGCCACGGTTGGTGCTGATGGTGTTCCTGCCATCTTGCAATTTGGGCCATTGAATGTCCATCCAAGGAATCTGGTCGCTCTGTCCTGTCATGGTTCTTGGCATCGACAGATTGGGCCTGCAGCCACCCCTCACCCCAGCCTAATGGAATTATGGGCCAGGGGACGGTGACAGAGGCGACGTTATTAATTCCATTTTCACTCACTGTATCTTGGTAAGATGGATCATCTCCACCTCAGAATAATTACTCGCTGGAATGTGAAGTTGGATTATTTTGCTCTTACCTGGATTAGCTATGCAACACTAGGCCATGATTTCAAAAATTCCTGTTCGCGATATCTCAAGAATAAAATTGTAATTGTGTGAACGTCTCTACCAGTTTTCACTTATTGGAATGAAGTATCCCAAAAAAGTAATCTGTTTTGGCTGTTCTTGGTGGAATGATGGTAGTTTTCTTCAGCTACTGCAGGTGAGCCTGAGCTATTGTTTACCTGCAGGCACGAAGAATTAGCCAATGATGCATCTGTCGATTCTTGGCCCGTTAGAACATCTCTAGGAGCATTGCCAAAATGGATGGCTATACCTAAACACTGCCACAAAGCCTAAAAATTATTTAAAAAAAAAAAACAGCTCCAGCATAGTTACTATATGGATTGCTAGCCTAAATTTCTCTCCGAGACCCAAATATACCAATCCAACCCATGGATTGCTAAAAGTTTTAGGCTACGGCGGGAAGCGCCAATTGCTCCTGCGGAGACATTTCCCCTCCGACGCGTTCACCTGCCACCGCCAAAATCGTGTTGCGCCACCGACGGGAGCTCGGTGCCCCTCCTCTCCTGACCCCAATATCCGCCCCTCCCTCTCCTAACCCGTTTCTTGCCGGCCTCGCTCGGACTCGAGAGCACCGCCACGGCATCCGCCCTCGGCCCTCGTGCCGCCAATCCCCGGCCATGGCGTGCTACCCGGGGAATCCCGGAGCGCGCTCCGCCGTCGGAGACGAAGGCGTCCCCCGGTCCGGGCCCTTCTACTCCCGCCCGCCCACCAAGACCGCGCCCAATTTTAGGTCTCCAACTTTAGCAATTCTGCTGGAGATGCTCTTAGTGTTTTGGTGATGCTGGCTTCATTGTTTGTCAACTTGCAGTTATATGTAACTCCAAAGAGGACATTTATACAGCTCCATGTTGCAGGACATTGGTCATGTATTGGTGATTCAGTAGATTCACAACAAGATGGAAGAATCATCTGCTGTCACAAAAGATGGACATGGAGTGACTGTTATTAGGAAAGCTAGACTGTTTTTCTTCACCACCATGTAATTGTATTGAGATTCACCTAGGCACCTTAGTTCACTTTGATGCGTCCCTGGAGCTGTCCGAAAGGTTTGTTTCAGGTCAACAGTCGGTGTGTAGGATTGGCTACTTGTCAATGATCTCTAAAGTAAGCATGTTTTCCCTCAAAAAAAGAAAACGAAAAAGAGATGACAGTTTATATTTTCAATGAACCATCCAGCATTGAAAAATGGTTGTGTATTGGTAAGTAATAAGTATTTTGGCTGATATTAAATCATCATTATTTAATGCAACAAAGTTTTAATGATTAATGCTTCAATTTGATTAGATACCCCGTGGCAATGCGTGGGCATCATACTAGTTTTAAACAAATGAGCAGAGATCTTACCTTCCCGAATGGGTAGGTAGAAAACAGAAGGCATCCACAGTTGCCAAAGAACGATTTGCAATGGTAAGTAAAAAAATAACAAACAGAACTGTAATTAGCTTGTTTTAGCACAGCACCCCATTAGCCAACTTATACATTGAGCCTACAGTCTCTAACTAAGAGCATGATATATAATATTTACATGGAGTACAAAAAAAAAAAAAAAGAGTGCATGTGGGAACCTATTGGGAATTAACAAGCAGGATCCTTGCCATCTGGCTCTAAATCATGGGTTCCCAGTTACTTCAATCGTGTGTGAATCTAAACTTATATATGACGAAGAAAGATGCAATATCCACGCAACCAGTTTCGTTTTCTCTTCGCAAGAGATCAATTTATCAGTAAGAAAACAACAGCATGTTATCGGTTTCTTTTTGCATAATTGCAGTTTCCATACCCAAGGCTCAATGGTCAATGCATCAAGTTACCACCCCCATTCCTCAAGTTACCGTAGGACAAACTTTTATCAGTTCACTGCTCAAACAAACTAAATTACTAATTAGTTCTAAATCAAGAGAAAAAAGTCTGGCTTCTCTATCCTGTTTTGAATTACTGATTCGGTTGACTTCTCAAGAAGGCAAGGTTGTACAGTTTTGACAATGAGGGGAATCAGTGCTCAACACAAATGAACTGTGAACTACTGTAGTCATGATAGTTGGAATCAAGAAACTTTAGGATTAGTCTTTTGTTAGTCCAATATGGCTGAGTGACCTTTTTTTCTGGCAACATATAGCAGAGGCTGCCAACCAATGGAATTCTGCCCAAGTGTAGTTTCTATACTTTATGTTATTCTGCTGATCAAAATGTGATAAATGGATAAGAAAGTAATTCATCTAAACCTAAGGGAAAAGGTGATATAAGTATAATTCAACTAAACCTATGGAAACAACCCTTAAATCAAAAGCTGGGTATAAATGGTACAATAACAACAATTCAGAATAAGTAGCTTCAATGCAACAATTCAGTGGCCACTACATATCTCATTATGACTTTTGGCCGTCTTCCATATTTAGAATGCGCTACAAAACAATTAATTTTCTAAGCTGAATTTACAAGAAAGTTCTGTCAAATGAGAGAATGCAAGTATTATGCAAGTAAATCGAATTCCTAAATATCCTTAAAAATCAATACAGAACTTACCACAAGAAGGATTTGGGGATCCGGCATGTCACCAATCTCCATTGTAGAGAGATGACACAAGATGTCTCTGTCATTCCATAGCCTTTAAGAATTTCACCACCAAAAGCATCTATCAAAATTGAAATAGTATTTTCTATCAGTAAAGAAAAGTTCCAAATAGTCAACATGCTGCACCAAGGGAACTCGAAAGTCAGGTTGCATTCTCACCTGAACTCATGAGTCTCACTCATCCACGAAGCCTAGCTATTATTTTGTTGAATACCAACTTGTCCCACATTGGGTATGGATTTCGCCTTAATAACACAAAGCATAGAAGTAATATTACATTAAGCTTATTGGAGACGAATCGAACCAAATAGTGGCATTAAAAAATGTAAATTTTGCATTTCGAACGCAGTCATCAACTGGGATGCAACCTTAGCTAGGATTCATGACCACTGGCCATGTGCGGGTCCCAAGACGCCTCTACCATGGGGTGACCATCGCAGGAGCATTTCGTCAAACAGTTGGTGCTCAATCAAGCTGCAGCATGGAAAGGGAAAATTGAAGCGCCATGACCCCGCAGATCGAAGAAAGCATTGAGAAGGTGCTAGGAATCAGTATCATGTGGATATAAAAATGGAAGAAATCGAGTAGCAAGAAGAAGCCATGCAAGGAAGCTCGGACCTAACCTGCCCTGCTCTGCTCTGGTCCTTCGGCCTAATAACGGCTCCTGAGCAGCGCGTCACAAGGATTGCCGGAGGCGGAGAACCATGCAGCGACGGATGGATTGGATCATTAGACTGACGGACCTCTCCCTCCCACAGCCCAGATGCGTCCGACGATGCGGCCTGCGGCCGCCCAGCGCCGATCGCGGCGGCAGGCCACCCACGCCGCTGCAGCGTCGCCTTCATGGAACGCCCTGCCGCGGATGTCTCAGACGCCCGTCGGGTGATTCTCCAACACCGGCGAACTCGCCTTCCTCGGAACGGCGCGATTGCAGCTACTCACGCAATGGCGGTGAGTGGCATGGCGCGGTTGCCCAGCTGAGACGAGTACCCCGAACGGCGCGCTCGCGGCGGAGAGGCTTGCGCCCGGCCGAGCAGCGCGGCGGCCTTCGTGGCGGCGGATCTTACAAAGGAGGTGAGACGGCGGAGGAGACGGGGAATGGATGGCAGGCGAAAATCAAGGAGTGGTTGCGACGGCGGGTAGAAATTTTTCCGTGTCAGTTCAGGCTTCCGTGTAATAGCCACACAACTGTGGGCTTTTCTAAAATTACCACGAAACCCTTTTCTCTAAAATGGCCATACCAGCTAATTTTTTCTTCTAAAAAAAACCTATTTTTTTCTTTTACTCTTTAAAGACACAGGGAAAGACAAAAG
This sequence comes from Eragrostis curvula, assembly GCA_007726485.1. Lineage (NCBI taxonomy): Eukaryota > Viridiplantae > Streptophyta > Magnoliopsida > Poales > Poaceae > Eragrostis > Eragrostis curvula. The sequence goes on along the minus strand of RWGY01000674.1, from coordinate 23,756 downwards.
TGCCGCCGAGACGCCGCTCTGAGACATCGCCGCCAAGACGCCGCTCTGTCACGGCCGCGTCGTCGGTGGCCCGCCGCGGCCGCGCCGGCCGTCGAGATGCCGTTCCGTCGCGGCCACCTCCACATGGCACTATGGATGGAGGAGCCTCTCGACTTAGCTGCACGTAACCTTGTCGCACGCGTGCTCCGACGAGAGATGCCTCCATGACTGCCGGAGAAGAGAGGAGAGGAGAAGGTGGGTGGCGGCGGAGAAGAGAAGAGGGGAGAGGAGAAGGTGGGTTATGGCTAGAGGTTACCCTTTTTTAAAGAAACCCTAGTGGGCCGTTTTTGGACCGTGCTAGGTGGGTCGGTATTTTTCCAGCTTACCGGTGGCAAACCGGCACAGGTCCATGACGTGTGGACCCAAAACACAGGCGGGCCCACATGTCAGTGACGCTGAGTCCACCCGCCGCTGTCCATGATGGGTAGTATTTATAGCGGCGGGTGAAACCCTAGTCCGCCGCTGCTATTTATAGCGGCGGATCGAACGTCACCCACCGCTACAAATCGACGCCGCTAAAAATCCCTCGCCGGAGAAGAGAGATTTGTTATTTTGACCGCGAGTTCGTATGATTTCGCTCAAATGACTGTGAGTTCGTGGGCTTCGCTAAAATGACTATGAGTTTATTGCCTCTCTTCTAAAATGACCATATTTTTTTTCTTAGACAAAATTGCCCTTGCTATCTTCTTCCTCCTCTGGCCAGGCCATTGGAGCCATGGAGTGCAAGCAAGAGCGGCCGGCGATGCGCGCGGGCTCCATGGCGTGCAGGAGCGAACGACGACTCGGACGCGGCCTGAATCGCGTGCTCGAGCAAGCGTGGGCCTGTGCGTGGGCGAGCAGACGGTGCCGTGTGAGAAGCCGCGAGCTGCTGCTTCTTGCGTGGCCGTGCGCTGTTGGTGGCTTGCTGCCTGAGCCCACCCCGAGGCCAAGGAGAATGGGATCTGAGGTGCTGCGTGAAGAAAGGAAAAGAGAGAGAAGTTTTGACCTGCGCGAGGTGAAGAAGAAAGGAGGAGAGAGAAGGGTGAAGAGATTTAAGGCTCTTACGCTGCTGCTCATGGAAGAAAAATTGCAACACAAGTTTGTTTGATTGAAAGGAAGAAGAAAGAAGTGGTCGAGCTGCTGCCGTTTTGCTTGCACGCCATGGCTCCAATGGCCTGGCGAGAGGAGGAAGAAGGAGGCAAGGGCAATTTTGTCTAAAAAAAGAAATATGGTCATTTTAGAAGAGAGGTAAAAAATTTATGGTCATTTTAGCGAAACCCACGAACTCGCGGTCATTTGAGCGAAGCCACACGAACCCACGGTCAAAATAGCAAATCTCTGACCGGAGAATGGCGCCCCACCGCCGTGCGCACTTCCGGCACGAGCGCGACCGGCGCCGTCGCCAACATCCTCCGTGGACTCGTCGCGGTCGCCATGGCCGGAAGTTTGGCCCCCGACGGCTTGGCCATGGGGTCCGCTGTCCCCATGGAGGCCGGTGCTGGAGTCGCAGCCGCAGCCGAAGGCGCCGGCCTCCCAATGGGCCCTATGGCCACCGGAGCCGGAGCCGCAGCCAGAGGCGCCGGCCTCCCCATGGGCCCCATGGCCACCGGAACCAGAGCCGCAGCCGGAGGTCGACGCCGAGGTAGAGGTCGACGTCGAGCCGGAGGCGGAGGTGGACGCGGCCCCGTGGGGTCTTTTCCCGCTGGAGGTGAAGCCGGCCCCGTGAGGTCCTTTGCCGGCGGAGATGGAGGGGGCCCCGTGGGGTCCTTGGCCGCCGGAGTTGCCGGTGGCGTCCCCATGGCGTCCTTGGACGCCGGAGCCGACGTAGTGAGTGCCGTGAACTCGGCGCGTCCCCGGCCGTGAGGACGCCGGTGGGGATGTTTGGTTTTTCTTTTTTTTATTGTAAATTTAAGTTAGTAGGGCGTCTTAGTCGTGTTTATTCGCGATAAGTTAGTTGTTATGTCGTCTTAATCACGTGTAATCGCGAAAAGTATGTATATAAGTATTATTAATGAAAGTTTATCTTTTTTAAATGATCATTTAACTTAAAAACGGAAGGAACCGACGGGAAAAAAAGCGGCGGCCGGAGACTAACACCGCCGCTAAAAACGTTTTTGTAGTGGCGGATTGTAAAAAGAACCGCCGTTATAATTCGATTGTTTTGTAGCGGCGGTCGTCTTTCAAACCGCCGCTAATAAACATTACTAGCGGCGGTGGGTGTTTCAGTCTGCCGCTATTAACAGTTTCTAGCGGTGGATCTAGTGAACGGCACGCCCTGCCTCACTATAGCGGCGGACCGAATGACAAACCGCCGCTACGTGTTTTATTGGTCCGCCGTTATAGTAGACTTGTGTTGTTGTGCGTCTTCCTATGTTTGAGTAAACCGGCCGCTTGGCTTTCGCGGCCAATCTCCTTGTCCTTTCATCTTCTTCCTCCGATGCACTTCCAATCAAATCCACTCCTTAGCATGGTTCTTCTCTTGCGATTCATTGTATAAATCCTTGTTCAAAAATTCATTACATAAATCCGACTTCAGTCCGTGGCGAATATGCACATGGCTTGAGAAGATTGAGTAGAGTTGTACTATCTGGTCCTAATACTCTTCTCGTGGTGCCTTGAACGAACTCGCATGTTGCCCTCTGTACTACTATGCAAAACTTCTTGTACCCAATGCAAGCTGTAACCGTCCAACTTCTTTTGGGAGGTAATAACCTAACAATCCCCTCAAATTTTACCGGAATGGTTGATGGCATGGCTTCCGTGTATTGTACCCAATGCGCCTTGTACCCGTGCAAAACACGATACGAGCAACATATAGGGTCTGTTTGGATGCTGCCTGGCAGGCAGCTGCCTGGGCCAGGCAGCGATCCAAGCCGCAGGCAGAGGAAATCCTACGCCTGGCGCCACCGCCTGGGAGGCCACCTGCCTGGGAGGATTCCAAGCAAACAGACCCTTGTGTACGGCGGCACAGGTCTGGCTCGCACTCTACACGTCTGGGGGCGCAGAGGTACGGTTCATGTCTCGCTGTGTTGCAAACCACGACACATCGTGTAGCCTGGCGCACAGGTCCGATCCGAACCCCACCCGCATCTCGCGCTGCTGAATATATACTGGGGCTCTCCGATCCGAACCCCACCCGCATCGAATCGCCCCCTCCGACTCCGGTGCTTTTCCCGGTTGCCCCAGCTCGCCGCCCTCCCACCGCCGTGCGACACCCTCGCCGCCCGAAACCTCGCTTCCCTCACTCCTCTCGCCGCTCGACACCCTCGCCACCGCTCGAAACCCTTGACCGCCTCGCTTCCCAAATTCCGCCGCGTCCTCGCCTACCTCCATTCCCCAATTCCGCGAAACCCTAGCCTCGCGCTCGTACCTAGCGCCCCAAATCCGTCGAGGTCTCAACTGATGGATGGGGATGGCGACGGAGACCACGGAATCGGCGGCGACGACGTGCAGGCTGAGGGCCCCTACCACGGCGAGGGCGGCGGCGGCGGCGGCGACGACGACGCCGCCGTGGCTGCGCTCTGCGAGCTCTACGACGGGGCGGCTGAGCGGCGGAGGCCGAGGCGACCTGCTACGTACCCATGTGTACTGTGCTTCCTTGCAAGGTTCCTTGGGTACCGCAACTGCACCATCGCTACCAAGTGCTTCGACGCCAACAGCATGGGTGACCATTATAAATCTGTCCACTTCAAGTTCCTTCGCGAGAACAAGGGAAACATCGTGGAATGCCCCACCTGCAAGAATCAGTTTGGCAGTACCCGGGAGAGGGAATGGCACGATAAAGCCTGCCACTAGTTACATCAAGGTAATAATAATAACTGCTGTCCTTTTGGTTGTGCTGAAATGAAACGTTGTAAACAGTGTTCTAATTCGTCTCTGTGAGTTTGGTGTTGCAGATGCTATATGAGTGGGTCGGGGTGACACTGATGCTAGAGGTCTACGAAGGTATTACAACGTATCCGACAACTAATGATGCTTTCTGATGCTATATAATGTATTAATGTGTAGATTTAGGAGCCCAAAGTTAACCATGTGACTGGCTATTGTGTTAATGATTCATAAAGCATGGCTTAGCTGCTACAATGTGATTGATCAGCACAACAGAAAGATAGGGATCCCTAGCATATAATCGTAATGTTGAATACTGATTAGAAGTTGATAGGATGACTGTGACATGCTTAATTATGTGAATATGGTTCTCTCATTGGCGTCTATCGCATAATGAGTTCTATTTGTATTTTGGTACCTAGTTATTGCAAAGGTTGTCTGCATACCTTAGTGGCTTAGTCATCAAAAGAAGTCCCTGTACAACAATTTCATCGCTGATTTCGAGACAAAGATTAATCTGCTTATGCTTGCTCACTTTGCAGTGATAGCTTCATGCCGATATCCTGACAAGGATGCTGCAACTGCTTTCTGTGATAGCATGACTGATGTCGATCCATCAGTTCACGCTAGCTTTTACTGGATATCATCTCAGTACCACATGGCTCGCCAGGAATTTGCTGAGTTCTGCAAGAATGCTCTTCTCTATCTGGCCTACACTACTGTGGAGTCTCTCTCAGAATCTTTCAAGCTGGTATGTTCTTTGATAAGTTTCAATCTGAGCTTGTTCTAGTTTTCTTCTTTCTCATTGATATGAAGTGTGCCTTGGTTACTGTTGTTATAGATATTGATAACCTGATATTCAATCGTACAGGACTTGGTGTTTGATCTTTCCCCTGCTGCAACCTTGTTGTGTGATAACACTTACAACTTTGGGGAGTCGCTAGCTAAGCTGATTGTAAGTAACTCTTTGCTTGTGCATGACTTATATGCTCTTGTCCGTATTTTTATGTATATGTTAGTTTTCTTTTCACGCTCCACTAGACCAATGCGACAGGAATATCACATACTGTATGCCGTGTTTGTACAAAGCATCAACTTGATTTCATGGTGATTTTAGGCCTTGGATGTGGTGATATTTGATACCTATCGCCACCTCCAACTGTGGATAATTTTGTTTTGAACCTTCAAATTAGAGTCACTGTTATCAGCTTGTCCGTGCAAAAGTGCAACCAACCTGTTGAAGCATTTTGTTAGTTGTTGCATTGTTACTGTAGTCTTGGGTTCCTATGTGTTTGTTTGGTGACTCTTATGCAGCATTTCTGGTCTTCTTTTCCACAACAGGTTTGTATGTCATGGATCGAGCATAGAGTACCTAGGATTCCACAAGTCAAGGCTTTGCGTGATTGGCTGAATGCATGGGTCGGAAAGGTTCATACTACATTGCTTTCTGTTGAGGCTTTGACATCTAGTTACTGCAAAAATTTTGGCTGGATATTCTACAAGAGTGCACTTCTTTATCTGGCCTACACCACTGTGGAGTCTCTCTCGGAATATTTCAAGCAGGTATGTTCTGTCATAAGTTTCAAGCTGAGTTAGTTCTAGTTTCTTTTCTTTCTCATTGATTTGAAGTCTGCCTTGGTTCTTGTTGTTAAAGATGTTGACAGCATGATATTCAATCGTACAGGAAATGGCATTTGATATTTCCCTTGCTGCCTTGTTGGGTGATAACATTTACAACTTTGGGGAGTTGCTAGCTCATCTGATTGTAAGAAACTCTTGGCTTGTGCATGACTTATCTGTTCTTATAGCTATTTTCTATGTACTGGTGGTTTTCCTTTCACGATATCCATTCCACCTGCTGTTGATTTTTTTGGCTTTCATAGTTTCATACACAAAGACCAGTGGTATTGTTACTAAATACCAGTGCCAACTGCAGAAGTTTATATTTGCAGTTTGGTGAGATGATGAAAACTATAAGCTGTAGATATATCACATCATAGTGTAAAATTTTGAACTTAAAGTGCATATGTACACACTGACATACTGCAATCACTCTTTATAGTCACCAAAGAATAATTTTCGTTACATTTTTGTTTGGTTAATGTTGAAGACAGTCAATATAATCTTAGCATGATAATTGTAGATGATATGTACCAAAATATTAAGGTAGGCATCTTATTTCAGTATAAGACAAAGCTTACGAATGCAACAGGAATATCACTACTGTAATTCGAGTAATCTTGCAAGTTACAGTTACTTTGATTGGATACTTCTTTGTTCTAAAAGTGTGTTATCTCTACCCTTAGATCAATAGTCTTATTCAAACAAAGGCGGAGTCGGTCTGTCATATGCTACAAGCGTTCTATACTGGGAACCTTGCTCTCTACCAAGAACTTTGCCAGGTACGCAATGCCACTCTTAGCGCGCAGCCTTTGGTCCAGACTGAATGGAAACTGCTTGAGAAGATCAATATTCTGTGTCTGGTGGTTTTCCTTTCACGATATCCATTCCACCTGCTGTTGATTTTTTTGGCTTTCATAGTTTCATACACAAAGACCAGTGGTATTATTACTAAATACCAGTGCCAACTGCAGAAGTTTATATTTGCAGCTTGGTGAGATGATGAAAACTATAAGCTGTAGATATATCACATCATAGTGTAAAATTTTGAACTTAAAGTGCATGTGTACACACTGACATACTGCAATCACTCTTTATAATCACCAAAGAATAATTTTCGTTACATTTTTGTTTGGTTAATGTTGAAGACAGTCAATATAATCTTAGCATGATTATTGTAGATGATATGTACCAAAATATTAAGGTAGGCATCTTATTTCAGTATGAGACAAAGCTTACAAATGCAACAGGAATATCACTACTGTAATTCGAGTAATCTTGCAAGTTACAGTTACTTTGATTGGATACTTCTTTGTTCTAAAAGTGTGTTATCTCTACCCTTAGATCAATAGTCTTATTCAAACAAAGGCGGAGTCGGTCTGTCATATGCTACAAGCGTTCTATACTGGGAACCTTGCTCTCTACCAAGAACTTTGCCAGGTACGCAATGCCACTCTTAGCGCGCAGCCTTTGGTCCAGACTGAATGGAAACTGCTTGAGAAGATCAATATTCTGTGTCTGGTGGTTTTCCTTTCACGATATCCATTCCACCTGCTGTTGATTTTTTTGGCTTTCATAGTTTCATACACAAAGACCAGTGGTATTATTACTAAATACCAGTGCCAACTGCAGAAGTTTATATTTGCAGCTTGGTGAGATGATGAAAACTATAAGCTGTAGATATATCACATCATAGTGTAAAATTTTGAACTTAAAGTGCATGTGTACACACTGACATACTGCAATCACTCTTTATAGTCACCAAAGAATAATTTTCGTTACATTTTTGTTTGGTTAATGTTGAAGACAGTCAATATAATCTTAGCATGATTATTGTAGATGATATGTACAAAAATATTAAGGTAGGCATCTTATTTCAGTATGAGACAAAGCTTACAAATGCAACAGGAATATCACTACTGTAATTCGAGTAATCTTTCAAGTTACAGTTACTTTGATTTGATACTTCTTTGATCTAAAAGTGTGTTATCTATACCCTTAGATCAATAGTCTTATTGAAACAAAGGTGGAGTGGGTCTATCATATGCTACAAGCGTTCAACACTGGGAACCTTGCTCTCTACCAAGAACTTTGCCAGGTACGCAATGCCGCTCTTAGCGCACAGCCTTTGGTCCAGACTGAATGGAAACTGCTTGAGAAGATCAATATTCTGTGTCTGGTGGAGATAATATTTAGGCACATTTGTCGACTATCAAATTTTTGGTATCACATATTCACATCCATTTTCCTTCTATTGACAATGTCTTCATCTTACAGTCAGCTATCAGAAGACAAGACTATCCCATTGGATGTCAACATCTTAGAGTCGGCTTTTCAATATCTTCAGGTCCTTGCTGTTCACTGGTTTTTTCCCCTCTTATTGGTGATTATCGTACCAGTGATTGATTCTCTGAAACTTCTATGATGGCTTCAGAAATTGCTCTCTTTTGAAGTTCATTAATCTGATGGGAGTCTTTTATTTTACTGCACGTTTGTAAATTTTTGTGATCCAGATGTGTCAATTGACTTTTGTTACCAAAAATACCTTATCTGTATGCAGTGTTTTTCCAAAGCATCGACTTGATTTCATGGTGATTTTAGGCCTTGGATGTGGTAATATTTGATACCTATTGCCACCTCCAAACCGTGTATAAGATTAGTTTTGAACCTTTAAATTAGAGTCACTGTTATCAGGTTGTCTATGCAAAAGTGCAACCAACCTGTTGAAGCATTTTGTTTAGTAGTTGCATTGTCACTGTAGTCTTGGGTTCCAATATGTTTGTTTGGAGACCCTTATGCAGCGTTTCTGATCTTCTTTTCCATGACAGATTCCACAAGTCAAGGGTTTGCGTGATTGGCTGGACTCGTGTCGGAAAGTTTCATATTACATTGCTTTCCGTTAAAGGCTGTGGAATCTTGTTGCTCCATAACTTTTTGCTGGATATTCTACAAATCTTTTGATGGAGGCCCTGTCAGCATGTTTGCGTCGTGAAATGAGATGCTCTGGGTGTGCTGTGTAGTGTAGTCCTATTCTGGAAACTGGATAATGGAAATAACTGCCCTGGGCGAGTTGCCTGCATCCCACTGATCATGGCATGTAATTTTCATTACATATCCTCTGGACATGGATGGTTCGAACTTAACTCTATCATGGAGATGATGCCAAATGGATTGAGGGATTCATGATGGAGGGGTGTTACTGTAGTTTTCCCATGGAATTTAATTTGTAACCGAGTTTATGCTTGCTTGTTGGATATGGATGCAGGAAAATTTCTCTCTCTAGGTCTTTGAAAGGGTTTTGTGCCTGACATTGTCATGTCGCTTTGCCATTAACCATAAGCTTTGATTCATCCTGACAGTGTCAGGACAAATTCTTAGCTAAAAATCTACTTAAAGTGATATCTTTAGTCATTTACTCCAACAAGAGTAATTAATAAAGGCGGAATTGTATTGGTTGCATTTTAGATTTAGATCGTGCTCTATTTATGCATTCATGACTAGCGGCAGGGGAAGTACCATGTTATAGCAACATGGGTATTTTCTTTTAAACATTTTACCCAGTGTGAATTAATTTTGCTCTTGGTAAAACGGTGCCATCAAGGTCAGTAGAGGCTCTTTATACGATCCGATCTTACAGCGATTTGCCATAGTAAAAGTTTCTGAGATTAATATAAGTGACTCCACGAGAGTACGAGAGATGGTATCTATTGGTTATATATACATTTTATACTATATAACGATCTCTATTGGTTATATATACATTTTATACTATAATAACGCAACTAAACAGTAAAACTAAACTACCATCAAATTTTGAGCTAAATATTTTGCCATAAAGGATCTGCAGTTGATTTACTGTCATCATGTCTGGTAGACATGAATATTTTGCCATAAAGGATTTGCAAAAGATGCATTTGATCCTAGTTTTTTACATGCTATCTCTGGTAGACATGCTTTTAGTTGGAAATGGTTACCAGCTAAGAAAACCGTTGGAGGTATCTTGGTTGAGAGCGTATCCTATGAGAATCAGGTTTGTGTGAGAACTATGAGAACTCTAATTTGTGTCACATGATCTTAATCCAAGAGGAGCGCATAGGAAGAGGTGGGAGGAGGGATTTACAAAAGTATGATTAAGTGGGCGGTGATTTTGCAAATCACCCCTCCCACCTGAATTCATGCACCTCATTGGATCAAAATCATGTGGCCCAGATTGGAGTTCTCATAGTTCTCACACGAACCTGGTTTTCATAGGATACGTTGCCTGATTTTAAAGATGATCTTTTTGAGTTTATAAGCTGTCAAATAAAGGATTTCACTGCCTCTGTGTTCATTAAGGACAAGAGAGACAATTTTACTTGGAGGCTTGTGTCTGTTTATGGTTCAACCTACAATGAACATAAACATCAGTTAATTGATGAACTGCATCAAGTTGTGAATGGCTGGGAGGGGCCAACTTTACTAGGACGTGATTTTAACCTCGTTAGAACCCAGGATGAGAAATGTAGTGGCAATAATAACCAGCATTGGGCATCTCTGTTTAATGAGTGGATTAACATGTGTGGCTAGATGAATTGAAAATTTCTGGTAGGAAGTACACTTGGGCACATCCAAGATAACTTGGTTTTAACCTCAATTGATAAAAGTTTTGCTACTACTAGCTGGGAACATAAGTAACCTTTGTCAATAGTAAAGGTCCTACCTAAGTATGGGAGTGATTGCACACCTTTACTTATTGACACAGGGGAAAAGAAGGAGAATACTTGTAAATTGTTCAGGTTTGAAAAGTGGTGGCTGAATGAAGAGGATCTTGTCAATACTGTATGGAGTACTCCATGCAATCTGACAGAACATATGGACATCCGGTAGTTTAAATAGAGGCTGCTGAGGAAAAAGATTAAGGGGTGGAGCATAAATGTTTCTTCTCGTAAAAAGAAATATAGAAAAGAGATCTTATATTAGAATATGATATACTTGACCATTTTTCTGAGAGTGGTCAGTTAAATGACCAGGTCAGGAAAATGATGAGAGACATAGTTAATAAACTTGATCTTATCTGGCTTTTGGAAGAAACAGTAGCCAGACAAAGATCAAGGGATAGAATAGTTAAAGAGGGAGATATGAATGCATCCTATTTCCATGCTATAGCCAATCAAAGGAGGAGGAAAAAGTTTATTGCTGAGATAGAAGGTCCAAATGGGACTGTTTGACATTACCAAGGACATTCTAGAGTTAGCAGTAGACTTTTACAAAGAGCTGCTTGGTTTTGAACCCAGATTGAATGTGTGGCTAAGTGAGAATTTTTGGAGTAGCCAAGAGAAGCTTACTGAAGAGGAGATTAATCTCCTAGAGGAACATATCTCTTAAGAAGAAGTCAAGAAGGCGGTGTTTGAACCATATACTGAAGGAGCCCCTGGACCAGACGGTTTTTCTTTTCTTTTGTATAAAAAAGTTCTAGGACCTTACGAAAGGAGACCTCATGGAGGTGGCGAGAGAGTTTGAGGAAGGTAAACTGGACGTGAGCAAAACTAAATTATGCCATGCTTACCGTTATCCCTAAGGAGAAGGATGCTAAGAACCATAAGAAATTCAGGCCGGTCAGTTTACTGAACAACATGAAGATTATTACAAGAGTGCTAGCCATGAGGCTAAACAGGGTTTGTGAGAGATTAATCTCTCCTAATTAACGAAAGTGTCTTTATTAAAGGCAGAATTATACTTGAACGTATAGTGGGTGTGTAAGATCAATGAACCTAGAGCATGGTTCATAGGTTTTGGTGATTAATGTCAACATGGTCAATGGGACTAATAAGGTTTGCTAGTTTGTAAGATGGTTAGTCTCATGGATGTAGTGATACACTATTGGAGTGCCAACACCTCAAAGGTTGCAAGGAAGATGATGAAGAGAAGAAGTATACATGAGGACTACTCTACGAGGTGATTACTACACACATGAGGTAAGAGATAAGGTAAGTATGTCATGTGTTCCTCTATGTATCATATGCCTTGACATGCTCTTGATCATCATGTTAGTATTGCCTTATATCCTATACCATGATGATCTTGTCTCTTATGTGATGATGGCTTGTATATGCTTATTTATGTATACTCTATCTTGTCATCATGTTGCCATGTCATGTCATGTGATCTTGCTTACATATCTTTATCATGGCATGCATGCTTTGCTTATTCATCATGTAGCTTGCTTTAATATCCTTATATCATGATAATGTTATTGTGCTAGCTTTATATATATATCTTATGCACATTATGTTACGGTCGAGTTGTCCTTTATGGCAACGAGATCATTGTGACTAACATTTGTGGATGAAGGAAATGTTTTCATATGGTCACATGATCAGAAGAATCCCGGTGATTGGTTGCCTCGATGAAGGATGACGACGAGGATCATTGTACTTGATGGAGGTCGCGGTTGAGAAGATGGATCAAGGCTAAAGACAAGCTAGATCCAAGCAAGCGTTGGCTTGGTATAGATGTAGGCTTCAGTCCATAGGAAACACCGGACTATCAAGGGGGATCGAGTCGTTTCTCTTAGGTCACACTAGTGGTAGAGGTATGTGGATGCTCAGAGAGTCTCTCAAGCACCAGGGTGACAGCTGAGGTGAAGAGGAACCAAGTTTGTTGAAGAACCGAAGCCGAGACAAAGAGAGAAATGAATTGGACTTGTCTCATGAATTTGAGGATTGATCAGATGGTGATGAACTTGATATCTCTATGGAATGTAGTAGAGCTCTTCACAAGCTTTCCAACAAGTCCAAGATCACTGAAATCGGAGTTCGGAGTGAAAAGTTATGGCCGAAACAAGAAGGAGCAGATTGCAGAGTCAGCGTATAATACGGTGTATACGGTGATTAGTGGTGATGAAAAGATAAGTTTATAGACAGGAAAAAGATGAAGTCACTTTATAATACGGTGATAATTACCGTATGATACGATGGTATCACCGTATGGTTTCCAGAGACTCAGTAGTTCGCAGGAAGCAGAAAAGCTGAAGTCACCGTATGATACGGTGATAGTCATCGTATCATACGGTGGTCAAGATGGTCGAATATGAAGCTGAGTTCAAAATGAAAGTTGTAGAGAATTTCAAGAGCTTTCCGTTGATATGCAGAATGCCTCAATCGGAGCTCGGACCAAGGAGTTATAGCCGAAACAGTGGAGCCTGTCTCCAGCGCAGAAAATCATACGGTGACTGACACCGTGTCACCGTATGATACGGTGGCTATATCAGGTTGAAGATTGCTGAATCTGAAGATGAGTTCAACATGAAAGTTGTAGAGAATTTGAAGGGCTTTCCGTGGATATGTAGAACGCCTTTATCGGATGCCAGAGAAGAGAATTATGACTAAAATACTAGAGGCTGTCCTGAGAAATGATATGAAAATGACTTTTGAATGATTAAACGGTCATATCAGCTTGAATATGGACAATTACAAAGATTAACCCAATTACCAAGTTGTGGGGAATTTCAAGAGCTTTCCATTGATATATGGAACACCTCAATCGGAGTTCGGAGCAAGGAGTTATGAGCAAAATACTGCATGCTATCAGGGAAGCACTGTATGATGCGGTGACCACCGTATGATACGGTGGGACTATAGTTTCTGGGCACTTTTTTTTTTGTGTGGAACTCTTCTTGTATTAAAATCACTCGTGATTACAATCTGAAGCAAGAATGCCTAGCACACACGATGGGGCAACATGCCACTCACCCACCTGTGTTACCAACATTCCCTGCTTAGGAAGTTTATGGGCTACTCTATTACAGATTCTACTAGCAAAAGAAAACCTGAACTCAGAGAAATTACAACTTAAGACGTCGATCTCCTTTAACAGCACCATGATAGGTGATCGCTGCTCATCCTTCATCTCCCAGAGCCGCATCAACTCTTGACAATCAGTTTCCAGGTGCACTCGGGCTATACCTCTGCGGGTTGCAAGCATTAGACCATCTCGGCATGCGAGCGCTTCAGTTGTGATGGCATCCATGCATTGGCCATGATACACAGCCTGTCCAGTGAGAAAATAACCATTGTGATCACGCAGCACTGCACCTGTTGCTCCTTTCCTTGACTCTTGATTGAAGGCACCATCAACATTGCATTTCACCCAGTTGTTTTCCGGCGGCCTCCATCGCTGCACTTGTGTTTCTGTCTTCATCTTACACGGATGCAAAATCTGCCAGAGGTCATACGCTGTATCCCTCACCCACAACACAGCCTGTTTCAAGGGAAGTGTCGCTTCTCCATGTTTTCTCTTGTTTCTTAACATCCACAGAGACCACATGCCGCAAGTAATTATCGCTCTCTCCCTTGGCGAGCCCATTGTCAGTATGTCTCGGGCCCAATTTTCCGGGTGTAGTCAAGCTAATTGAACACCCGTAATTTCTTTGGTCTGTTCCCAAAATACTCTCGCCACAGTACAGTCCATAAGAACATGACCAATTGTTTCCTCACCTGCACCACACAGCCCACAGTTCGCTATCGGTTCAATATGTCTTCGGTGCATAACATGTCTAGCAGGAAGAAACTCATGTATCACACGCCACCAGAAAATTTTAACCTTTGGAGGTACATCCAACTTCCAAATTGTTTTCCACACATCATCACCCGATGGCCCAGGATCTCGGTGCTCCCCTTGCTGTCTTCTAGAGTACAGCAGTTTATATGCGGATTTCACCGAGTAAAACCCATGTCTCTCAGGTTCCCAAGCCCAAACATCATCGCCTTGTCCTCTGACTGGAATCCGCAAAATAGCATCAGCATCAATCCCAACAAAGGTGTCCCTAATTAACACCTCATTCCAAGCACCTGAATCAGTCAGTAGCTCTGAAACTCTTTCTATTATCTGACCCTCCTTTGGTGTGATAGGTTTCCCACAAAAATGTTGCGGGATCCATCGATCATCCCAGATCCTAGTACCATTACCATCACCCACTCTTCTAATTAGGCCAGGCTCAAGAACTTCTCGCCCGGCCATGATAGCCCGCCATGTGAAACTAGATCTTTTCTTCCTTGTGCATTGCATAAAATCGGAATCATGAAAGTATCTCCCCTTTAGCACTCTTGTACACATCGACTCCGGTCTTGTCATGAGCCTCCAGCCCTGCTTCCCTAACATAGCCAGATTGAAAATTTTGAGATCACGAAAGCCCATGCCTCCATCACATTTTGGCCGTGTAAGGTGATCCCATTTCATCCAATGCATGTGCCTGTTATCTGCTGAGCTACCCCACCAGTAGTTGGATATGGCCTGCCTCATTTCCTTGCAGGTCTTCTTTGGTAACAAAAAGCAGCTCATAGAGTATGTGGGGATCGCTTGAGCAATTGTTTTCAGTAGTACTTCCCGGCATGCACAGCTAGCTTCACGACCACTCCAGCTGCCAATAGCTCCTTTAACTCTGGCCGGCATGTACTCAAACGCATCAGTGGTTGATCTACCCACTTCCGTTGGTAATCCCAAATAACGTTCTGCTAATGCCTCCTTCTGAATGTCAAGTCTTTCCCGAACAATATTCTTCATGTCATCTGGACAGTTCCCACTGAAAAAAATAGCAGACTTATCTCTATTCACTAACTGACCGGATCCTCTGCTATACCTGTCCAGAATGTCCACTAACCGATCAGCCCCTCGTTGCGTTGCTTCAAAAAAAACAATGCAGTCGTCCGCAAACAGTAGATGCGATATCCATGGGGAGTGGATGCCCACTCTAACACCCCTTGAGATATGCATTGGACCGACCCCTTTCAGCAGACATGAAAGGCCTTCAGAGCATAAGAGAAAAAGGTAGGGAGATGTCGTACCCCATTTCTGGAGCACTAGTGCTTACCGTACCAGTCCCTGGATCAGACGCTGATACGAACACTTTACACAGACTGATATCACAGAGTCATCACTTACATAAATATTACCGAGTCTCATACAAGCCTTCATACATAAAAGGTCTTACAACAACGGCCAAAGGCCACTTTATTACATCAAGCATCAAGCATGTGGGCTGCAACAGCAGAACCACTTAAAAACTACTACAGCGGAAGTCGGAAGCGGCACTAGCACAGGCATCTTGAGTGTAGACAGGACCCTACTCTTCATCACCATCCTCTTGATACTCAGGTTCCTCATCTGAATGATTAAGCAAGGGTGAGTACATAGGGTACTCAGCAAGTCCTAACAACAAGGGGTTTAAGCATGCAAGGATAATATCAAGGATAGGCCGAGGGTTTAGTAACTGGGCGGAAGGCCAGTTTTATGCAGGGGTTGTTTGTAAAACAAAGTAGTTCGCAAACCACTAATCAAGGTTATCATTGAGGATTAATGGGGTTGTTTGGCCCTGGGGGAGACAAAGTCCATCCCGCCAGTTCCCACATTTTATCGCTGGCAGGAGACCAGCACACGGTTCCACACCGGAGTATTCCAAAAACACCCCAAGGAGGTTACTCACGCCGTTATACTAATCATTGTGTGGCACAAGCTTTCGCGTTGCCCATTACCGTGGAACACGGCTATCATGATAGATTTGTAACTCTGCAGAGGTTGTACACAATTCCCCACAAGGCATGTCAGCCCTCCCCATCGTCATGGATCGGACAGACACACTAATGGTCCCGTACCTACTTGGTGTCACCGCGGCACCACCACGGAAATACTGCGACCAGGGGCTTCACAATATCATCATTATCATGTAGAAAGGCCTGAAGAATCACCATACGCCGGATCCCGACACCTGCCATGTCGAGTCTTCTCCTGGCTTCCGCCGCAACTCCTGCCCTCCAGGTGGGTACCGGGTGAACACTATAGTAGGGTGTGGTTCCAAACCTTTCCCATACAAGGCATGTGGTTGTACGAAAGGTGCTAGGCAAGGCGGCACATGAACCGGTCCTTATACGACCGAAGCAAGCATCTTCAATAGCTATCCTCAAAGGAGGAATCGCATCCCAGAGATAGGCCTCCCCACTGAGGACTACCTCGCCTGCTCCCGCCAGAAGTACCCCACTATGGATTACAATTAACACTAGTATATAATACCATTCCACATTTCATATTCACACACACCCCTCCAAACACACACCATTTTACACCAAAAGCATGTATAGCAAGATTAATTAAGTACATAAGTAACAAGTCCTAAGCAGCATGGCATATCAACATATCATTAAGGAATTAATGATAGTGAAACTTAGGGCTAACAAGGTAGTGGATAAACAATTAACAAGGTATGGCAATCATCAGCATAGGAGTATCTAGCATTTAAAGCGCATTTAAATATCATGCACGGTTATTTCCAAAACAGGCTCTAAATAGGACTATTTGCAATCATGGGATCAATATGACCAAAGGGGTTAGAACTTGCCTTCACCAAAGTCTTCTTCTTCTAAGTCCTCGTAATCCGGATCCTCCGCTCCTTCCTCGAAGACTTGCTCCTCTATTGATTGCAATAATAACGATCGAATTAATCTAACGATCAAACAATTAAGCTAACAAGCAAATAAATCAAACGAAGACCAAAAAGAGACTAACAACAGAGGGCTTTGGTAACAGTGAATAGCTCATGATTTTAGACGAATTTTGGTGAAAGAATCACCCGAATCGGAGCTAGGACGAAAAAGATATAGATTTTATAAGTTTGCAACATAGGAAATAATTAGGATTAAGCTAAGTAATTAAGCATAGGCATAATCCTAATTATTATGGAATAAACAAGTGTTGCAAAATGATTAGGAATTAATCTAGTATTTTTAGGAATTTTATGGAATTTTTCTGGTAAAGGAAAGTGCTCGGTAAAGATTCTGTGTGCAAAAGGCGTGTGGATCTAGCAAAAACAGAGGCTGTGTGAGGCTGACAAGTGGGCCACTGGGGCCGGGGTCTCTGTTCAGCACTGTTCCGTGGACTAGGTCCACAGGGCTGTGGACCGGAGGTGGCATGAGAGGGCGGTCCACGGTGCACCGCGCCCGTGGACGCGCGCTGACGGGGCGCTAACCGGGCAGAGGAGACCGGGTCTCCGTGGGCCCAGGCGCTGACGTGGCACACCACGTCGGATGCCGACGCAGCGCGGCCGGGGTGCGCCGGAGCAGTGCGCGCGCGGCGGCGCCTCACTGGAAAACTCACCGGCGACGGCTACAGGGCACCAGGGACGAAGCTACTGGCACCTAGGGAATCATCGCGCGAAGGCGGAGCTGCGGGTGCTTGACGGTTACGTCGCGAGGCTTCGAGACGGCGGCGTGCGCTCGCCGGAGTGCGGCGGCGCGGCTGCGCGCGATGGGAAGGGCGCGGGCGCGCGGTTCTGCGCGTGTTTGTGCGGCCGTGCGCGTGCGCGGGAGCGCGGGGAGTGCAACGCACATCTCAGCGCGGCGAGGCATGGTCGGGAAGCCTGCCGGCGGCGAGGCCGCGCGGCGGCGAATGGCTGCGCGCGACGCGGAGCTAGATTGCCAGCTACGGGTTACGGATTTAAGCGCGCAAGAGGGAGAGGAGAGGGTGGTGGTGCTCACCGCGGGTTTGTTGATGACGGAGAGGGGGCGAAGGCGGCTTGCCGTCGTCGAGCGGTGGCCGGAACCCTAACCTCCGGTGCCCGCCATGCTCAGCAGCTCAGCTGCAAAATGGTGAGGCCGCGGGGTTAGAGGGAGCAGGAGGGAGCAAAAGGAGCAGAGAAGGGGGAACGGAGGCCCACTGGTTGCTCGGTGATTTCACGTCGGAGCGGTCGCCGGAGTGGAGGCCGAAGATGGGGAAGAGTTGAAGTTGACTGTCTTGGGTGGCGATGAAGCTGGTTTGAGCGCGGGAAGAGGAGGAGGGGACGTGCGCGGAGCGCCGGAGTGGAGGCCGAAGATGGGGAAGAGTTGAAGTTGACTGTCTTGGGTGGCGATGAAGCTGGTTTGAGCGCGGGAAGAGGAGGAGGGGACGTGCGCGGAGCTCCGCGGCTTTTATAGGCGGCTGAGGAGTGGCCGTTGGGCGCGGTCACGCGGTGGTCGCCGGTCCTCGGTCGTCGGCGCTTCAATGCGACGCGATGGCGCGCCAGAGGAAGGACGACGCCCATGCGCGTGATGACGAGGGCGTGAGGCTACGGACGAGACGCGACGAGAGCGGCTGAGCGGAGCTGACGTCGAGGAATGGAGGCTCGCCGGTCTTGGGGAGTCTTGGTCGCTGGTCCGCGCGGAGAGGATGGGCGCGTTGTTGCAGGGTTTGGCCGACAGGACGGGGCGACGGGACGAGGCGAGGGCACGTACGCGGGCGTGACGCGGCGAAGCTGTAGCGCGACGCGACGAGGCGGGACGGCCAGCATGGGCGTGCTGCGCCGTTGCCAGAGGTGAGGGACGGCACTGACAGGTGGGGCCCACCTGTCAGTGGCCCGGCGCGGGATGGCAGGCCGGGCTGCTGCTGGGCCGGAGGAGAAGCTGGGCTGCGGCGGGCGCGTGGGAAAAAAAAAGGAAACGGGACGGGGAAGGAAGGAAAGGAAGGCGGCCCAGGAGGAAGAGAAAAGATTTAAACATTTTCTGGATTTTTCACAGGGATTCAAATTTGAATGGATTTCAAATTTGAAAAAGGGGTCAAACCAAAAGAACACATAAATAAAATCAGAAAATTCCAAATATGCACATGGTGGTGTTTGATGCACATTTAAAATTCGAAATTTTGAATTTGGCATGGGATTTACTTCTACTTTGATTGAATTTTGTTCAAATTTGAAAAAGTTCTAATTTTTAGTGGTTTTTCATTATGGGCAAAACATAGGGTGTTACAAACCTACCCCACTTAAACCGAATCTCGTCCTCGAGATTCAGGCTCTTCCTCGAACAGGTAGGGAAACTCCTTCTTAAGATTATCTTCACGTTCCCAGGTAGCCTCTGCTTCTGTGTGATTACTCCATTGCACTCGGCAAAACCGTATGGCATTTCTCCTTGTTAACCGAGTGGCAACATCCAAAATCTTGATGGGCCTCTCCTGGTAACGGAGATCCGGTTGAAGATCCAATACTTCCGGTGGTACTATTTCCTCTGGGACTCTTAAGCATTTCTTCAACTGTGAGACATGGAAGACATTATGGATGTCTGACATTTCTTCGGGGAGCTCAAGGCGGTAAGCTACTGCTCCAATCTTCTTAAGTACCTTGAAAGGTCCAACATATCTGGGTGCCAACTTTCCTCGGACTCTGAACCTTCGGGTACCTCGTATTGGTGATACCTTGAGATATACATAGTCTCCTGCTTCAAAGCTCAGGTCTCTGCGACGGGTGTCTGCATAGCTTTTCTGCCTGCTCTGGGCTGCTTTCAGATTCTCCCTGATTAGAGTTACTTTCTCTTCAGCATCTTTAATGATCGCCGGTCCAAAGAAAGATCGCTCTCCCACTTCTGACCACATCAGAGGTGTTCTGCACTTTCTGCCATAAAGAGCTTCAAAGGGTGCCATTTGCAGACTGGCCTGATAACTGTTGTTGTAGGAGAACTCTGCAAAGGAAAGGCTTTTCTCTCAATCCTTTCCATAGGCTAGCACACATGCTCTCAACATATCTTCCAGGATTTGATTGACTCTTTCAGTCTGTCCATCTGTCTGCGGGTGATATGCGGAGCTATAATCCAACTTAGTTTTCAACAGCTTGTGCAGACTTTGCCAAAACTTTGAGGTAAACTGAGTCCCTCTATCTGAGACTATTCTGCTCGGAACTCCATGCAACTTGAGTATGTGATCCACATACAGCTGAGCATAGTTGTCTCCTCTGTAGACTGTCTTGACAGGTATGAAGTGTGCAACCTTCGTCAGACGGTCCACTATTACCCATATTGAATCATTTCCTTTTTGGGTGCGGGGTAAACCCACGATGAAATCCATGCTGATCTCGTCCCATTTCCACACGGGAATATGCAGTGGTTGCAATAATCCTGCGGGTCTCTGATGCTCTGCCTTAACTTTGCTGCAGATATCACATCGGGCAACAAACTCTGCTATATCCTTCTTCATTCCTGACCACCAGTACTTCGTTTTCAGATCCAAGTACATCTTGGTGCTCCCTGGGTGAATGGAATAAGCGGAGTTGTGGGCTTCATCCATAATGAGCTGCTGATACCCTCCATTCTTGGGTACACAGATTCGATCTTTTATACCATAAGGTACCTTGGTCATCTACTCTGAATCCGGGTGCCTTATCTATTCCGGTTTTGGCTTTGAGATCAAGTATCTCCTCGTCATCCACTTGAGCTTTTTGGATTAGACTTCCTAGAGTTGGTCCCACACACAGGTTGTTTATCGGGCTTGACTGGGTGCAATGAAGATTTAGTTGCTTGAACTCTGCCAGTAACTCGGGTCTTTTCTTATGTAGCTTGATGTTGTTGCAGTGAGCCTTGCGACTCAGTGCGTCTGCTACTACATTGGCCTTTCCGGGGTGATACTGTATATCCAGATTGTAATCTTTGATCAACTCTAACCACCTTCTCTGCCTGAGATTTAAGTCTGACTGTGTAAAGATGTACTTCAGACTCTTATGATCTGTGAAGATTTCACATTTATTTCCAATCAGATAGTGCCTCCAGATCTTTAGAGCGTGAACAACTGCTGCTAGCTCTAGATCATGAGTTGGATAGTTCTGCTCATGAACCTTCAGCTGCCTTGATGCATAAGCTACTACTCGTCCATCTTGCATTAGCACACAACCCAAACCTTGTCGAGATGCGTCGCAGTATACGACAAAATCTCGATATATATCCAGTAGGGTTAGCACTGGGGCTGTTGTCAATCTCTCTTTAGCTCTTGAAAACTTTTCTCACAAGCTTCTGTCCACTTGAATTCTTTCCCTTTCTGAGTCAGGGCAGTCATTGGTCGGGCTAGCTTGGAAAACCCTTCTATAAATCTGCGATAGTAACCTGCCAGTCCAAGAAAACTTCGGACTTCTGTTACATTTGTGGGTTGCTTCCAGTTGGTAACTGCCTCAACCTTTGCTGGGTCTACTGCAATGCCTTTTTCAGTCAGGATATGACCAAGGAAAGCGACCTCTTTTAACCAGAACTCACACTTGCTGAACTTGGCATACAGCTCATGTGCTCTTAGCTTTTCAAGTACAACTCTCAGGTGTTGTTCATGTTCTTCGGCGTTCTTGGAGTAGATTAAAATGTCGTCAATGAAGACAACGACAAACCGATCTAATTCTTCCATGAAGACCTTGTTCATTAGATTCATGAAGTATGCCGGTGCGTTGGTGAGTCCAAAGGGCATCACTGTAAACTCATACTGACCATAGCGGGTGACAAAGGCTGTCTTGAGTATATCTCCTTCTCGAATCTTCAGCTGGTAGTACCCTGATCTCAGGTCAATCTTGGAGAAGAACTTGGCTCCCTTCAACTGATCAAACAAGTCATCGATCCTGGGCAGTGGGGTACTTGTTTTTTGATAGTGACCTCATTGAGTGAGCGGTAGTCAATGCACATTCTGAGACTGCCGTCTTTCTTCTTGAAAACAGCACTGGTGATCCCAAGGTGAAGAGCTTGGTCTGATGAAGCCTTTCTCTTGTAATTCTGCTATCTGCTCTTCAATTCTGCTAACCTCATTAGCTGCCATTCGGTAAGGTCTCTTGGCGATTGGGGAGGTTCCAGGAATGAGATCAATGATGAACTCTATATCTCGGTCCGGTGGCATTCCAGGTAATTCATCTGGGAAAACGTCTGGGTACTCACAGACGACTGGTAACTTCCTCCAGTGGTGTGGTTTCCAGGACTGCATACCATCGGGATAGCCTTCACTCTCCTTGGCTCACATTCCACCTTAATACCTTGATGGTTTACTAAGGAGACTTTCCTGGTGTCACAGGCTATATTGCCCTGGTGTTTGCTCAACCAGTCCATTCCAAGGATAACATCTATTCCGGCTGACTGGAGAACTATTAAGTTTGCTAGAATACTACCCCCCACTTAAAAGAATCTTAACCCGGGGACATCCCAACAAAACACTTGATTTCCGCTCCAGGAGAGCGTGTTATCAGTGGTTGTTTGAGCAAAACAGTTGGAAAACCATGTGCAGCAACAAATCTTGAAGATATGAACGAATGCGAAGCTCCAGAATCAAACAGAACTGTTGCAAGGGTGGAGTTTGACAAGGTACTCACCGAGAACAACATCTGGTGCCTCTTCAGCTTCCTGGGTGTCAATGTGGTTGAATTTGCCTCGACCGAAGGTTTGATTGTTCCTTCGCTGCTGTCCTGAGGGTTGTTGTCCACCACGTCCGACTCCTGACACTGCAGTTCTGGTGTTGCTTTGCTGATGAGACTGAGCTGGAGCTTGATTCTGATCATATAAGGGCACTTCGCAATCATGTGACCTGGTTCACGGCAGTTGAAGCATGTTCTCTTATCACTCTGCGCTGGATGTGCAACACTGGCACTGCTCCTCTGCTGGCTGCTGGGATTCTGGTTACGAAAAGAGGGTGCTGCATTCTGCTTGTTTGATGATGAGGCCCTGTACTGCATGGTTGGCTGGTACCTGGGCTTCTGAGAGAAGTTGGCCTCTTGATCTCTGGTTTCTTTCCTGCTGCCTGAACTTCTGGGCATTGAATTTGCGCTTCCTGTCACTCTCGATGTGAGAACGTGCGTCTTCTAGAAGAATGGCACGGTTCATCAGAGTGTTGAAGTCTAGATAGATGTGAGTGACCAACTGCATCTTCAGACTAGGACTCAGTCCCTCTTGAAGCGGTCCTGCTTTTCTATCAGTGTTCACATCCTCAGGTGCATAACGTGCAAGCTTCATAAACTTTCTGATGTACTGGTTCACAGTCATGGCTCCTTGCTTTAGTGAGCGAAACTCATCTGCCTTCATATCCATGATACCTTCAGGGATGTGGTATCTCCTAACTCTTCTTGGAATTCATCCCAAGTGATAGCCTCGGGATCCTCTGTAGCTCTTCGGTAGTTGTCCCACCACTCATGGCTGATCCCATGAGTTGGTGCGATGCCAGAAGGACTTTTTCTCTGTCATTGGCGTTCAAACCTGAAGCTTCTTGGTGATACCTCTCAGCCAATCATCTGCTGCCAGGGGGTCTTCTTCGGCATTCTCAAAGGTCGGTGGTCTGAGTCTCATGAATTCCGACATCTTGGTCTGGGGACCTGGTGCACGGTCAAGGAAGTCCTTGAGCAATGATTTCCATCAGACGTGTCTGATTGTCCATCACAGTGACAAGGTTAGTGACAGGCGGGTTGGGCAAGGGTCCATGTCGTCCACCTCGCCTGCCTCTGCCACGGTTCTGATTTCCTCCACCTCGGTTCTGGTTTTGTTGATGACCTTCACCTTCCTCATGGCCTTCCT
>RWGY01000673.1:0-12620 GCA_007726485.1 Eragrostis curvula | reverse complement strand
CCAAAACGGCTCCGAAACATCCCGGTTTCATCGTCCGCAAGTAAACTCATGTTTTGAGTGTTTTCCTACAGGAACCATCCAGTTACAAAAACATCATCACGAGTGAAAACGAGCGCTCCCCATGGAGTTTTGGTGCTTCTGCACGAAACAGCACTAATGCACCAAACGGCTCGGGAACATCCTGTTTGCATCGTCCGCAAGTAAACTCATGTTTTTGAGTGTTTTCCTACGGGAACCATCCAATTACGTCAAAACATCATCACGAGTGAAAACGAGTGCTTCCCGTGCCTTTTTGGTGCCTTTGCATGAAACAAACTAATGCACCAAAACGGCTCCGGAACATCCCGGTTTGCATCGTCCGCAAGTAAACTCATGTTTTTGCATGTTTTTCCTATGGGAACCATCCAATTACATCAAAACATCATCACAGTGAAAACGAGCGCTTCCCACACCTTTTTGGTGCGATTTGCATGAAACAGCACTAATGCACCAAAACGGCTCGGAACATCCCGATTTGCATCGTCCGCAAGTAAACTCATGTTCAATGTTTTCCTACGGGAACCATCCAATTACATCAAAACATCATCACGAGTGAAAACGAGCGCTTCCCATGCAGTTTTGGTGCATTCTGCACGAAACAGCACTAATGCACCAAAAGGCTTCGGAACATCCCGTTTGCATCGTCCGCAAGTAAACTCATGTTTTTGAGTGTTTTCCTATGGGAACCATCCAATTACATCAAAACATCATCAGAGTGAAAACGAGTGCTTCCCGCCGTTTTGGTGCGTTTTGCACGAACATACTAATGCACCAACACGCTTCGGAACATCCCGGTTTGCATCGTCCGCAAGTAAACTCATGTTTTGAGTGTTTTCCTACGGGAACCATCCAATTACATCAAAACATCATCACGAGTGAAAACAGCGCTTCCCATGCAGTTTTGGTGCATTCTGAATGAAACAGCACTAATGCACCAAACGGCTTCGGAACATCCCGGTTTGCATCGTCCGCAAGTAAACTCTGTTTTGAGTGTTTTCCTACGGGAACCATCCAATTACATCAAAACATCATCACGAGTGAAAAGCACTTCCCATGCAGTTTTGGTGCATTCTGCCGAACAGCACTAATGCACCAACGGCTCGGAACATCCCGTGTTTGCATCGTCCGCAAGTAAACTCATGTTTTTAGTGTTTTCCTACGGGAACCATCCAATTACATCAAAACCATCACGAGTGAAAAAGCGCTTCCCATGTAGTTTTGGTGCATTCTGAATGAAACAGCACTAATGCACCAACACGGCTTCGGAACATCCCGGTTTGCATCGTCCGCAAGTAAACTCCTGTTTTGAGTGTTTTCCTACGGGAACAATCCAATTACATCAAAACATCATCACGAGTGCAAACAAGCACTTCCCATGCAGTTTTGGTGCATTCTGCCCGAAACAGCACTAATGCACCAAACCGGCTCGGGAACATCCGGTTTGCATCCTCCGCAAGTAAACTCATGTTTTTAAGTGTTTTCCTATGGGAACCATCCAATTACATGAAAACCATCACGAGTGAAAAGAGCGCTTCCCATGTAGTTTTGGTGCATTCGCACGAAACAGCACTAATGCACCAACACGGCTCGGAACATCCCTGTTTGCATCGTCCGCAAGTAAACTCATGTTTTTGTGTTTTCTATGGGAACATCCAATTACATCAAAACATCATCACGAGTGAAAACGAGCGCTTCCCGCAGTTTTGGTGCATTGCCGAAACAGCACTAATGCACCAAACGGCTCGGGAACATCCCTGTTTGCATCGTCCGCAAGTAAACTCATGTTTTTGAGTGTTTTCCTATGGGAACTCCAATTACATCAAAACATCATCACGAGTGAAAACGAGCGCTTCCCGCGCCGTTTTGGTGCGTTTGCACGAAACAGCACTAATGCACCAAAACGGCTCGGGAACATCCCGTTTCATCGTCCGCAAGTAAACTCATGTTTTGAGTGTTTTCCTACAGGGAACCATCCAATTACAACAAAACATCATCACGAGTGAAAACGAGCGCTTCCCCATGGAGTTTTGGTGCCTTCTGCACGAAACAGCACTAATGCACCAAACGGCTCGGGAACATCCTGTTTGCATCGTCCGCAAGTAAACTCATGTTTTTGAGTGTTTTCCTACGGGAACCATCCAATTACATCAAAACATCATCACGAGTGAAAACGAGTGCTTCCCGTGCCGTTTTGGTGCCTTTTGCATGAAACACACTAATGCACCAAAACGGCTCCGGAACATCCCGGTTTGCATCGTCCGCAAGTAAACTCATGTTTTTGCATGTTTTCCTATGGGAACCATCCAATTACATCAAAACATCATCACAGTGAAAACGAGCGCTTCCCACCTTTTTGGTGCGATTTGCACGAAACAGCACTAATGCACCAAACGGCTCGGAACATCCCGTTTGCATCGTCCGCAAGTAAACTCATGTTCAGTGTTTTCCTACGGGAACCATCCAATTACATCAAAACATCATCACGAGTGAAAACGAGCGCTTCCCATGCAGTTTTGGTGCATTCTGCACGAAACAGCACTAATGCACCAAAAGGCTCGGAACATCCCGTTTGCATCGTCCGCAAGTAAACTCATGTTTTTGAGTGTTTTCCTATGGGAACCATCCAATTACATCAAAACATCATCACGAGTGAAAACGAGCGCTTCCCGCCGTTTTGGTGCGTTTGCACGAAACAACTAATGCACCAAACGCTCGGAACATCCCGGTTTGCATCGTCCGCAAGTAAACTCATGTTTTGAGTGTTTTCCTACGGGAACCATCCAATTACATCAAAACATCATCACGAGTGAAAACGAGCGCTTCCCATGCAGTTTTGGTGCATTCTGCACGAAACAGCACTAATGCACCAAAAGGCTTCGGAACATCCCGTTTGCATCGTCCGCAAGTAAACTTGTTTTGAGTGTTTTCCTATGGGAACCATCCAATTACATCAAAACATCATCAGAGTGAAATTGAGTGCTTCCCGCGCCGTTTTGGTGCGTTTTGCACGAACATACTAATGCACCAAACAGCTTCGGAACATCCCGGTTTGCATCGTCCGCAAGTAAACTCATGTTTTAGTGTTTTCCTACGGGAACCATCCAATTACATCAAAACATCATCACGAGTGAAAAGCGCTTCCCATGCAGTTTTGGTGCATTCTGAATGAAAGCACTAATGCACCAACACGGCTTCGGAACATCCCGGTTTGCATCGTCCGCAAGTAAACTCCTGTTTTGAGTGTTTTCCTACGGGAACAATCCAATTACATCAAAACATCATCACGAGTGCAAACAAGCACTTCCCATGCAGTTTTGGTGCATTCTGCCCGAAACAGCACTAATGCACCAAACCGGCTCGGGAACATCCGTGTTTGCATCCTCCGCAAGTAAACTCATGTTTTTAAGTGTTTTCCTATGGGAACCATCCAATTACATGAAAACCCCATCACGAGTGAAAAGGCGCTTCCCATGTAGTTTTGGTGCATTCTGAATGAAACAGCACTAATGCACCAACACGGCTTCGGAACATCCCGGTTTGCATCGTCCGCAAGTAAACTCCTGTTTTGAGTGTTTTCCTACGGGAACAATCCAATTACATCAAAACATCATCACGAGTGCAAACAAGCACTTCCCATGCAGTTTTGGTGCATTCTGCCCGAAACAGCACTAATGCACCAAACCGGCTCGGGAACATCCGTGTTTGCATCCTCCGCAAGTAAACTCATGTTTTTAAGTTTTTCCTATGGGAACCATCCAATTACATGAAAACCCCATCACGAGTGAAAAGAGCGCTTCCCATGTAGTTTTGGTGCATTCCGCACGACAGCACTAATGCACCAACACGGCTCGGGAACATCCCTGTTTGCATCGTCCGCAAGTAAACTCATGTTTTTTGTTTTCTATGGGAACTATCCAATTACATCAAAACATCATCACGAGTGAAAACGAGCGCTTCCCGCCCGTTTTGATGCATTATGCACGAAACAGCACTAATGCACCAAAACGGCTCGGGAACATCCCTGTTTGCGTCGTCCGCAAGTAAACTCATGTTTTTGAGTGTTTTCCTATGGGAACTATCCAATTACATCAAAACATCATCACGAGTGAAAACGAGCGCTTCCCGCGCCGTTTTGATGCGTTTTGCACGAAACAGCACTAATGCACCAAAACGGCTCCGAACATCCCGGTTTCATCGTCCGCAAGTAAACTCATGTTTTGAGTGTTTTCCTACAGGAACCATCCAGTTACAACAAAACATCATCACGAGTGAAAACGAGCGCTCCCCATGGAGTTTTGGTGCCTTCTGCACGAAACAGCACTAATGCACCAAACGGCTCGGGAACATCTCTGTTTGCATCGTCCGCAAGTAAACTCATGTTTTTGAGTGTTTTCCTACGGGAACCATCCAATTACGTCAAAACATCATCACGAGTGAAAACGAGTGCTTCCCGTGCCTTTTTGGTGCCTTTTGCATGAAACAACACTAATGCACCAAAACGGCTCCGGAACATCCCGGTTTGCATCGTCCGCAAGTAAACTCATGTTTTTGCATGTTTTCCTATGGGAACCATCCAATTACATCAAAACATCATCACAAGTGAAAACGAGCGCTTCCCACACCTTTTTGGTGCGATTTGCACTAAACAGCACTAATGCACCAAAACGGCTCCGTATCATCCCGATTTGCTTCGTCCGCAAGTAAAACTCATGTTCAATGTTTTCTACGGGAACCATCCAATTACATCAAAACATCATCACGAGTGAAACGAGCGCTTCCCATGCAGTTTTGGTGCATTCTGCACGAAACAGCACTAATGCACCAAAAGGGCTTCGGAACATCCCAGTTAGCATCGTCCGCAAGTAAACTTATGTTTTTGAGTGTTTTCCATGGGAACCATCCAATTACATCAAAACATCATCATGAGTGAAATTGAGTGCTTCCCGCGCCGTTTTGGTGCGTTTTGCACGTAACATACTAATGCACCAACACAGCTTCGGAACATCCCGGTTTGCATCGTCCGCAAGTAAACTCATGTTTTGAGTGTTTTCCTACGGGAACCATCCAATTACATCAAAACATCATCACGAGTGAAAACAAGAGCTTCCCATTGCAGTTTGGTGCATTCTGAATGAAACAGCACTAATGCACCAACACGGCTTCGGAACATCCCGGTTTGCATCGTCCGCAAGTAAACTCCTGTTTTGAGTGTTTTCCTACGGGAACAATCCAATTACATCAAAAACATCATCACGAGTGCAAACAAGCACTTCCCATGCAGTTTTGGTGCATTCTGCCCGAAACAGCACTAATGCACCAAACCGGCTCGGGAACATCCGGTTTGCATCCTCCGCAAGTAAACTCATGTTTTTAAGTGTTTTCCTATGGGAACCATCCAATTACATGAAAACCCCATCACGAGTGAAAAGGAGCGCTTCCATGTAGTTTTGGTGCATTCTGAATGAAACAGCACTAATGCACCAACACGGCTTCGGAACATCCCGGTTTGCATCGTCCGCAGTAAACTCCTGTTTTGAGTGTTTCCTACGGGAACAATCCAATTACATCAAAACATCATACGAGTGCAAACAAGCATGTCCCATGCAGATTTTGGTGCATTCTGCCCGAAACAGCACTAATGCACCAAACCGGCTCGGGAACATCCGTGGGTTTGCATCCTCCGCAAGTAAACTCATGTTTTTAAGTCTTTTCCTATGGGAACCATCCAATTACATGAAAACCCCATCACGAGTGAAAGGAGCGCTTCCCATGTAGTTTGGGTGCATTCCGCACGACACAGCACTAATGCACCAACACGGCTCGGAACATCCCTGTTGGCATCGTCCGCAAGTAAACTCATGTTTTTGTGTCTTGTTCTATGGGAACTATCCAATTACATCAAAACATCATCACGAGTGAAAACGAGCGCTTCCCGCGCGTTTTGATGCATTATGCACGAAACAGCACTAATGCACCAAAACGGCTCGGGAACATCCCTGTTTGCGTCGTCCGCAAGTAACTCATGTTTTTGAGTGTTTTCCTATGGGAACCATCCAATTACATCAAAACATCATCACGAGTGAAAACGAGCGCTTCCCGCGCCGTTTTGATGCGTTTTGCACGAAACAGCACTAATGCACCAAAACGGCTCCGAAACATCCGGTTTCATCGTCCGCAAGTAAAGTCATGTTTTGAGTGTTTTCCTACAGGAACCATCCAGTTACAACAAACATCATCACGAGTGAAAACGAGCGCTCCCATGGAGTTTTGGTGCCTTCTGCACGAAACAGCACTAATGCACCAAACGGCTCGGGAACATCTCTGTTTGCATCGCCGCAAGTAAACTCATGTTTTTGAGTGTTTTCCTACGGGAAACCATCCAATTACGTCAAACATCATCACGAGTGAAAACGAGTGCTTCCCGTGCCTTTTGGTGCCTTTTTGCATGAAACAACACTAATGCACCAAAACGGCTCCGGAACATCCCGGTTTGCATCGTCCGCAAGTAAACTCATGTTTTTGCATGTTTTCCTATGGGAACCATCCAATTACATCAAAACATCATCACAAGTGAAAACGAGCGCTTCCCACACCTTTTGGTGCGATTTGCATGAAACAGCACTAATGCACCAAAACGGCTCCGTATCATCCCGATTTGCTTCGTCCGCAAGTAAACTCATGTTCAATGTTGTCCTACGGGAACCATCCAATTACATCAAAACATCATCACGAGTGAAAACGAGCGCTTCCCATGCAGTTTTGGTGCATTCAAAAACAGCACTAATGCACCAAAAGGGCTTCGGAACATCCCAGTTAGCATCGTCCGCAAGTAAACTTATGTTTTTGAGTGTTTTCCTATGGGAACCATCCAATTACATCAAAACATCATCATGAGTGAAATTGAGTGCTTCCCGCGCCGTTTTGGTGCGTTTTGCACGTAACATACTAATGCACCAACACAGCTTCGGAACATCCCGGTTTGCATAGTCCGCAAGTAAACTCATGTTTTGAGTGTTTTTCCTACGGGAACCATCCAATTACATCAAAACATCATCACGAGTGAAAACAAGCGCTTCCCTGTAGTTTTGGTGCATTCTGAATGAAATAGCACTAATGCACCAACACAGGCTTCGGAACATCCCGGTTTGCATCGTCCGCAAGTAAACTCCTGTTTTGAGTGTTTTCCTACGGGAACAATCCAATTACATCAAAACATCATCACGAGTGCAAACAAGCACTTCCCATGCAGTTTGGTGCATTCTGCCCGAAACAGCACTAATGCACCAAACCGGCTCGGGAACATCCGTGTTTGCATCCTCCGCAAGTAAACTCATGTTTTTAAGTCTTTTCCTATGGGAACCATCCAATTACATGAAAACCCCATCACGAGTGAAAAGGAGCGCTTCCCATGTAGTTTTGGTGCATTCTGAATGAAACAGCACTAATGCACCAACACGGCTTCGGAACATCCCGGTTTGCATCGTCCGCAAGTAAACTCCTGTTTTGAGTGTTTTCCTACGGGAACAATCCAATTACATCAAAACATCATCACGAGTGCAAACAAGCACTTCCCATGCAGTTTGGTGCATTCTGCCCGAAACAGCACTAATGCACCAAACCGGCTCGGGAACATCCGTGTTTGCATCCTCCGCAAGTAAACTCATGTTTTTAAGTCTTTTCCTATGGGAACCATCCAATTACATGAAAAACCCCATCACGAGTGAAAAGGAGCGCTTCCCATGTAGTTTTGGTGCATTCCGCACAGACAACAGCACTAATGCACCAACACGGCTCGGGAACATCCTGTTTGCATCGTCCGCAAGTAAACTCATGTTTTTGTGTCCTTGTTCTATGGGGAACTATCCAATTACATCAAAACATCATCACGAGTGAAAACGAGCGCTTCCCGCGCCGTTTGGATGCATTAGCACGAAACAGCACTAATGCACCAAAACGGCTCGGGAACATCCCTGTTTGCGTCGTCCGCAAGTAAACTCATGTTTTTGAGTGTTTTCCTATAGGGAACTATCCAATTACATCAAAACATCATCACGAGTGAAAACGAGCGCTTCCCGCGCCGTTTTGATGCGTTTTGCACGAAACAGCACTAATGCACCAAAACGGCTCCGAAACATCCCGGTTTCATCGTCCGCAAGTAAACTCATGTTTTGAGTGTTTTCCTACAGGAACCATCCAGTTACAACAAAACATCATCACGAGTGAAACGGGCGCTCCCCATGGAGTTTTGGTGCCTTCTGCACGAAACAGCACTAATGCACCAAACGGCTCTGGAACATCTCTGTTTGCATCGTCCGCAAGTAAACTCATGTTTTGAGTGTTTTCCTACGGAACCATCCAATTACGTCAAAACATCATCACGAGTGAAAACGAGTGCTTCCCGTGCCTTTTTGGTGCCTTTTTGCATGAAACAACACTAATGCACCAAAACGGCTCCGGAACATCCCGGTTTGCATCGTCCGCAAGTAAACTCATGTTTTTGCATGTTTTTCCTATGGGAACCATCCAATTACATCAAAACATCTCACAAGTGAAAACGAGCGCTTCCCACACTTTTTTTGGTGCGATTTGGCACGAACACAGGCCTAAATGCAGCCAAAAACGGCTCCGTATCAGCCCGATTTGCTTCTTCGCAGTAAACTGCATGTTCAATGTTGTTCTACGGGAGCCATCCAATTACATCAAAACATCATCACGAGTGGAACGAGCGCTTCCATGCAGTTTTGTTGCATTCTGCACGAAACAGCACTAATGCACCAACGGGCTTCGGAACATCCCAGTTAGCATCGTCCGCAAGTAAACTTATGTTTTGAGTGTTTTCCTATGGGAACCATCCAATTACATCAAACATCATCATCAAGTGAAAGAGTGCTTCCCGCCTGTTTTGGTGCGTTTTGCACGTAACATACTAATGCACCAACACAGCTTCGGAACATCCCGGTTTGCATCGTCCGCAAGTAAACTCATGTTTTGAGTGTTTTCCTACGGGAACCATCCAATTACATCAAAACATCATCACGAGTGAAACAAGCGCTTCCCATGCAGTTTTGGTGCATTCTGAATGAAACAGCACTAATGCACCAACACGGCTTCGGAACATCCCGTTTGCATCGTCCGCAAGTAAACTCTGTTTTGAGTGTTTTCCTAGGGAACAATCCAATTACATCAAACATCATCACGAGTGAAACGAGCGCTTCCCGCGCCGTTTTGATGCGTTTTGCACGAAACAGCACTAATGCACCAAAACGGCGAACATCCCGGTTTCATCGTCCGCAAGTAAACTCATGTTTTGAGTGTTTTCCTACAGGAACCATCCATTACAACAAAACATCATCACGAGTGAAAACGAGCGCTCCCCATGGAGTTTTGGTGCCTTCTGCACGAAACAGCACTAATGCACCAAACGGCTCGGGAACATCTGTTTGCATCGTCCGCAAGTAAACTCATGTTTTTGAGTGTTTTCCTACGGGAACCATCCAATTACGTCAAAACATCATCACGAGTGAAAACGAGTGCTTCCCGTGCCTTTTGGTGCCTTTTGCATGAAACAACTAATGCACCAAAACGGCTCGGAACATCCCGGTTTGCATCGTCCGCAAGTAAACTCATGTTTTTGCATGTTTTCCTATGGGAACCATCCAATTACATCAAAACATCATCACAAGTGAAAACGAGCGCTTCCCACACCTTTTGGTGCGATTTGCACGAAACAGCACTAATGCACCAAAACGGCTCCGGATCATCCCGATTTGCTTCGTCCGCAAGTAAACTCATGTTCAATGTTTTCCTACGGGAACCATCCAATTACATCAAAACATCATCACGAGTGAAAACGAGCGCTTCCCATGCAGTTTTGGTGCTTCTGCACGAAACAGCACTAATGCACCAAAAGGGCTTCGGAACATCCCAGTTAGCATCGTCCGCAAGTAAACTCATGTTTTTGAGTGTTTTTCCTATGGGAACCATCCAATTACATCAAAACATCATCAGAGTGAAATTGAGTGCTTCCCGCGCCGTTTTGGTGCGTTTTGCACGAACATACTAATGCACCAACACGGCGGAACATCCCGGTTTGCATCGTCCGCAAGTAAACTCATGTTTTGAGTGTTTTCCTACGGGAACCATCCAATTACATCAAAACATCATCACGAGTGAAAACGCGCTTCCCATGCAGTTTTGGTGCATTCTGAATGAAAAGCACTAATGCACCAACACGGCTTCGGAACATCCCGGTTTGCATCGTCCGCAAGTAAACTCCTGTTTTTGAGTGTTTTCCTACGGGAACATCCAATTACATCAAAACATCATCACGAGTGAAAACGAGCGCTTCCCGCGCCGTTTTGATGCATTTGCACGAAACAGCACTAATGCACCAAAACGGCTCGGAACATCCCGTTTGCATCGTCCGCAAGTAAACTCATGTTTTTGAGTGTTTTCCTATGGGAACCATCCAATTACATCAAAACATCATCACGAGTGAAAACGAGCGCTTCCCGCCGTTTTGGTGCGTTTTGCACGAAACAGCACTAATGCACCAAAACGGCTCGGAACATCCCGGTTTGCATCGTCCGCAAGTAAACTCATGTTTTGAGTGTTTTCCTACGGGAACCATCCAATTACATCAAAACATCATCACGAGTGAAAACGAGCGCTTCCCATGCAGTTTTGGTGCCTTTGCATGAAACAGCACTAATGCACCAAACGGCTCGGGAACATCCCGTTTGCATCGTCCGCAAGTAAACTCATGTTTTTGAGTGTTTTCCTATGGGAACCATCCAATTACATCAAAACATCATCACGAGTGAAAACGAGCGCTTCCCGTGCCTTTTGGTGCTTTGCATGAAACAACACTAATGCACCAAAACGGCTCCGGAACATCCCGGTTTGCATCGTCCGCAAGTAAACTCATGTTTTTGTGTTTTCCTATGGGAACCATCCAATTACATCAAAACATCATCACGAGTGAAAACGAGCGCTTCCCACAGTTTTTGGTGCATTTGCACGAAACAGCACTAATGCACCAAACGGCTCGGAACATCCCGTTTGCTCGTCCGCAAGTAAACTCATGTTTTTAGTGTTTTCCTACGGGAACCATCCAATTACATCAAAACATCATCACGAGTGAAAACGAGCTTCCCATGCAGTTTTGGTGCATTGCACGAAACAGCACTAATGCACCAAAGGCTTCGGAACATCCCGGTTTGCATCGTCCGCAAGTAAACTCATGTTTTGAGTGTTTTCCTATGGGAACCATCCAATTACATCAAAACATCATCACGAGTGAAAGAGCGCTTCCCAGTTTTGGTGCATTGCACGACAACTAATGCACCAACACGGCTCGGAACATCCCGTTTGCATCGTCCGCAAGTAAACTCATGTTTTGAGTGTTTTTCCTACGGGAACCATCCAATTACATCAAAACATCATCACGAGTGAAAAGCGCTTCCCATGCGTTTTGGTGCATTCTGATGAAACAGCACTAATGCACCAAACGGCTCGGAACATCCCGTTTGCATCGTCCGCAAGTAAACTCCTGTTTTGAGTGTTTTCCTACGGGAACATCCAATTACATCAAAACATCATCACGAGTGAAAACGAGCGCTTCCCGCGCCGTTTTGATGCGTTTTGCACGAAACAGCACTAATGCACCAAAACGGCTCGAACATCCCGGTTTCATCGTCCGCAAGTAAACTCATGTTTTGAGTGTTTTCCTACAGGAACCATCCAGTTACAACAAAACATCATCACGAGTGAAACGAGCGCTCCCCATGGAGTTTTGGTGCCTTCTGCACGAAACAGCACTAATGCACCAAACGGCTCGGGAACATCTCTTTTGCATCGTCCGCAAGTAAACTCATGTTTTTGAGTGTTTTCCTACGGGAACCATCCAATTACGTCAAAACATCATCACGAGTGAAAACGAGTGCTTCCCGTGCCTTTTTGGTGCCTTTGCATGAAACAACACTAATGCACCAAAACGGCTCCGGAACATCCCGGTTTGCATCGTCCGCAAGTAAACTCATGTTTTTGCATGTTTTCCTATGGGAACCATCCAATTACATCAAAACATCATCACAGTGAAAACGAGCGCTTCCCACACCTTTTTGGTGCGATTTGCATGAAACAGCACTAATGCACCAAAACGGCTCCGTATCATCCCGATTTGCTCGTCCGCAAGTAAACTCATGTTCAATGTTTTCCTACGGGAACCATCCAATTACATCAAAACATCACGAGTGAAAACGAGCGCTTCCCATGCAGTTTTGGTGCATTCTGCACGAAACAGCACTAATGCACCAAAGGCTTCGGAACATCCCAGTTAGCATCGTCCGCAAGTAAACTTATGTTTTTGAGTGTTTTCCTATGGGAACCATCCAATTACATCAAAACATCATCATGAGTGAAATTGAGTGCTTCCCGCGCCGTTTTGGTGCGTTTGCACGTAACATACTAATGCACCAACACAGCGGAACATCCCGGTTTGCATCGTCCGCAAGTAAACTCATGTTTTGAGTGTTTCCTACGGGAACCATCCAATTACATCAAAACATCATCACGAGTGA